>CM065706.1:32801701-32805486 GCA_017654935.2 Phymorhynchus buccinoides | reverse complement strand
GAAAAGAAAAAAAAAAAAAGACGAAAGGGTAGCATAAATATCTATAGTGGTGTGTGTGTTTGTGTGTGTTGTGTTTGTTGTGTGCTTGTGCGGCGTGCGTGTGCTGTGTGTGCGCGTGTGCGTGCGTGCGTGTGTTGGTGTGTGTGTGTGTGCACGCGCGTATGTGTGTTGTGCGCAAGTGTGTGCGTGTGTATGTGTGTGTGCACGTGTGCGTGCGTGTGTGCGTGTGCGTGCGTGTGTGTGTGTGTGCGGCGTGCGTGTGTGCGTGTGCGTGCGTGCGTGTTTGTTTGTGTGTGTGTTTGTGTGTTTGTGTGTGTGGTTGTGTGGTGTGTGTGTGGTGCAGTCAAGTCAAGTCAAAAATGATCTTTATTGAGGGTTAAAGAATAAGCTGAACAAAGCTTTTTATTCATCCTGCCCTCATAACAAAAATACAAATATTTTGTTATTGTGTGTGTGTGGTGCGCGCCGCCTTGCGTTGTGTTGTTGGGGTGTGTGTGTTTGTGTGCGCGCGTGCATGTGTGTTCGGTATGTGTTGTCTACTACTAGTACTTGTCTAATTTTGTATGCAAAATTGAGACTACACAGTTAGTCTGTTTGATCTCCACTTGGCCTCTGCTGTCAAATTAAGTTGGCTACTTTATGTAGTCACTATTCTCTTTAACTGTCTAATATATATTATGGCATATTTAATTATGGCGGTACCATAGCCGATGAGGTTTAACTGAGGCGTGGTTACCCCTACACCTATCTATATTGTTAAAAAAACTCGGGAACTTTACGCTGGTGTTGCACTGCCTCCGGGCATTGCACCCAGTATTGTTCCCACCATCTTTGTATTTACATATGTCCCATATGTGTCTATGACCGAGAGGACGTAAAACACCATTTTCACCTTTAACGTCTCTCTCTTTCTTGCTCTCTCTCTTCTCTCTCTCCCTCCCTCTCTCTCTCTCTCTTTCTCTCCCCTATACCCCCTCCCTGGTATACCCCCCCCCTTCTCTATCTCTCTGGCCACCCCCCCCTCCCCACCCCAACCTTTCTTTTCGGAACATATGGTGATAATTCTTATTATAAGTTGGCCTCACCTAGCCTGTCAAATGAATTTGGCTACTGAATTCCCACAGTTTTATGGAGACCTGCATCATGATATGACACATACTGACACAAACACACACACACTGACACAGAGCGAGAGAGAGATGAGGAGAGAGAGAGAGAAAGAGAAAGATGGATAGAGAGAGCGCGCGTGCATGTGTGTGTATGTGTTGTCTACTACTAGTACTTGTCTAATTTTGTATGCAAAATTGAGATACACACGCAACACAGTCACACACACACACTGCACACAAACACACACCACACTGACACAGAGAGAGAGAGAGAGAGAGAGACAAAGAGAGAGAGAGAGAGAGAAGAGAGAGAGAGAGAGAGAGAGAAGAGAGAGACCGGAGAGGAGGGGGGGGAGGGGAACCGGGAGAGGGAGAGCGAGCGAGCTGAGAGAGCTAGAAACGAACGAACACAACCTGCTTTTTTTCATTCGGCCCTCAAAAATACAATGCAAAAGGCAAAATCAATAAAGAAACAAAATCTACAAAATGCAAGAAAAAAAAACAAAAAACAGAACACAACAACAACAAAACATGAAGATTATTTTTAAGATATTATGAGATTAAAAAAAAAAAAATTCATAATCGATTCATCACTATAGGTGGAAAATCAATTTCAAATAAATCTCAATTTAATCAAACTAGATCTAGAGAAGAGAGTGAGAGAGAGAGAGAGAAACGAAACGAAAACGAAATTTTATTTAACCAGGGAACATGAGATAAGCAATGACATGCTTTTTTTACACACCAGCCCTGGGGAAAAATAAAATATTTACAATCAATCAACAAAAAAGCTAAATAATATATGTACATGCAGAAATGAGAAGAAAAGGGAGGGATATGATGGGGGGAAGAGGCACACAGAGGGGGATAAGGATGGGGAAATTTTGGAATTTAAAGTACAGGAAAAAAAAAAAAGAAAAAAAAAGAAAAGAAGAAAAGTAACATCCATGTGAGAGAGAGAGAGAGAGAGAGAGAGAGAGAGAGAGAGAGAGAGAGAGAGAGAGAGAGAGAGGGAGAGAGAGAGACGAGACTGAGAGAGAGATGAGAGGGGGGGGGGGGGCGAGCAGCCTTCATTGGGGAAGGAAGAAGAGGATTCGGAGAAGCCGCAAGCTTATGAATACAACAACCAGCAGTTGTTTATTATAGGTGGATTCTATAATTATGGTCTTGGTCGTTTTCAATAGTTTCACCTAACACATTGTAATACTTCCCCGTGTATGTACCTGGATCAAAAGGGTTTACCAGGGGGTATCTCTTTTGTATAAATAGTTCCCCCACCTTCTGGAAGTTCTGTGCTTGTAACTTCCTCTAATCTGTCAATCTCTTTGACTCTGATCGATGATGAGGACTAGCGTCCAATTCGGTCAGAGACCCTTATGGCCGAGTGAAACTCTGCCTTTTCCCTTTGCTTACTGTCATCTACTATCTTCCTGCCTTACCGGTCCATTTTCCTGCCTTTTTTCTTTTCTTTCAAAGATGATACTAGCCCTAACCCTAGCCCTAACCCTACCCCTACCCCCCCCCCCCCTATAAGACGGGAAACGCAATGAACCACGGACTGTGACAAAATGGCGCCGTGTACTTGCAATACATAGGGGGGGGGGGGGGGGGGGGGGGGGGGGGGGGGGGGGGGGGGGGGGTCCTATTAGATAATGACCTAGGGTTAGGGATAGGGTTAGTATTCAAAAAAGGTTATTAGCTAAAAAAGGTTAATAAAATACAGCTTTAGGGGAAGCTATGTGTGGTAAGAAAGGCAAAAACGGGAAAATGGAATTAACCGAGAAATGCAGGGGGGGGGCCACATCTTGATAACGGCAGCATGACGCATCTGCACTTAGTGGCACCCTGACGGATGAAATGTTGACATAATTGACAGAAAACTGTCCGTGAGCGATCGAAGAAGAAGAAGAAGAAGACTGCAAGAAGAAGAAGAAGAAGAAGAAGAAGAAGAAGAAGAAGAAGAGAGAAGAAGAAGAAGAAGAAGAAGAAGAAAGGGGTTTGGTTACAGATGTACGAAGCCCTGGCGGGAAAAAGACCCCTGTCTCCGTACCGTGACGATGGTGGCAGCCAGATCCGAGTCTTCGAGGAAAAACAGCGAAGGGAGATTAAGGAACGTAGAAGCAAAATGGGCAACAGAAAAGTGGACGCCATCTTTCCGCCTCTGCCCCTTGCCCCGTCCAAATCCAACCTCCCTATGTAAGATGTGTCGGTTATCTTTTTAAAAAATGTTAACTTTGGAAAATTGTTATGTTCGCCTTTTTACCTGGCGAAATTAAGCTTGACCTTGTTTTGTGATGGGCAACAGAAAAGTGGACGCCATCTTCTGTGCCCCGTCCAAATCCAACCTCCCTATGTAAGATGTGTCGTTTTATCTTTTTTATATGTTAACTTTGGAAAATTGTTATGTTCACTGAACCTTTTGACCTGGCGAAATTAAGCTTGACCTTGTTTTGTGATGGGCAACAGAAAACGTGGACGCCATCTTTCCGCCCTCTGCCCCTTGCCCCGTCCAAATCCAACCTCCCTATGTAAGATGTGTCGTTTATCTTTTTTATATGTTAACTTTGGAAAATTGTTATGTTCACTGACCTTTTGACCTGGCGAAATTAAGCTTGACCTTGTTTTGTGATGGGCAACAGAAACGTGGACGCCATCTTTCCGCCTCTGCCCCTTGCC
>CM065706.1:32711701-32796701 GCA_017654935.2 Phymorhynchus buccinoides | reverse complement strand
CATTGAAAAGAAAATTATGATATCTGATGCAAAAATCACCACTAATGAGGGCAAAAGGCTTACAGCCTTATGTGATGTGATGATGATGTGATGTGAACATGACTAGTAGGGTTTCATCCGATTCATTTAGGCAGAAGCTCGAATCATTTCACGAGAATCATGGCCCACAAATGGCACAGTCGGATCGCATTGGGATCGAATCGTGCGTAGTGTATAGCGGCCCCTTAAAGACCCACCACGTCACGTGTCAAAATCATGGTTTTGACGTGTTTTCCCTCTTATAGCTAGTACCGGTAATTTAAAAAAAAAATCTTCCAAAAATAAGAGGGAATGTGACACGTGACGTGGGGGGTCTTTAACGGGGATCCTCTCTCTCTCTCTCTCTCTCTCTCTCTCTCTCTCTCTCTCTCGCTCTCTCTCTCTCTCTCTCTCTCTCTCTCTCCTCTCTCTCTCTCTCTCTCTCTCTCGCTCTCTCTCGCTCTCTCTCTCTCTCCTCTCTCTCTCTCTCTCTCTCTCTCTCTCTCTCTCTCTCTCTCTCTCTCTCTCTCTTTTCTTTCTCTCTCTCTCTCTCTCTCTCTCTCTCTCTCTCTTCTCTCTCTCTCTCTCTCTCTCTCTCTTTCCCTCTCTCTCTCTCCTTCTCCCCGTTTTTGTCATATGACATCCCCAGCCATAGAACTCAGTACAGAAAATCCACCTTCTTTCCCCGCACTATCCCTCAGTGGAACAGTCTCCCCGAGCAAGTTGCGCCGCCAATCAGTCATTGGAGGCATTCAAAACAGCTAGCCCTCCATAAACACCTCCACCAAACCACCCTGTCTCAGTCACCTACCCCCGGCCTCCCCCCACCCTTGCCCCAACCTCACATCAAAACTTAAATTAGGGAACTAGGGGCCATAGATCAAAGTAGTGGTAAATGAAGGGCAGGAGCTGTGCCGGTCGGGGTTCGACCCCGGGGGCCGCTACGGTAGCCGGATTGGTCCTGCCTAGATACCGCGAAAGGTCTGTGGTCGTCTGCACGCAACATGTGTGGCCTTACAGTTACTGTCACACATGCCCCCTACTCCTTTGCATGCATCATGTGGGGCCTGAACTTTCCCCGGTTGATCCGGGGGGACTTAACGGTCGTGCATGACACACTCTGCATGCATCATGTGGGGCCCGGGTGTCTCCGGCTAGACCGGGGCATTTAATGGTCGTGCATGACTTTTAACTCGTCTTTCCCTCTATCACCGGCCTCCCCCCCCCCCCCCCCCCCCCGGCCCCCCCGTATGGCCAGTCATTTTTTAGCCCAAAAAATACCATTACGCTTAACTGGGTAGACAAAATAAAATATCTGCAATATTGCGAATTCCTTTGTGACATGCATAGCATTAGACCTATCCTTACCTCCCAAAATTAAGAAGATAGGGTCTTTGGATAACAAGTCCTGATTTGATGCCTTTTAGTGACATAGGTAAACCATTGTGGTGCTAAAATGCGACATTGGCGGTAAAGGGGTTAAAAACATTAATTCTTCAATATCTGACTGATTTCCTTAAAGTTATAAATCTATCTCATAAAATTATTATCCTTCTACACAGCAAACGGAGTATCAAAGTATCTTGGGCTCTATCTTGTCCCCATAATATCTCATCAGTTCACTTTGTACCCTATCTTTGCTGAACTGTTTTGTACTACTCCCTAAAGTGCAGCAGATCTTCAACGTGATGAAGTTGGCTGCCTAAAGAAGAAGAAGAAAGAAGAAAGAAAAAAAATCTTCCCAGACGGGGAATCGAACCCCGGCCGTGGCGGTGAGAGCGCCAAATCCTAACCACTAGACCACCTGGGAACCGATAAAAGTGTATTTTAACAGTTTTATAAACAAAATAAGAGAAATTGAAAATCCTCTATTCTTTATGAATATTTCAAACAATTTAATATTTTATCAATGTTTTATGTCTGAAATTCAACTATATTTCTATCTGTAGGCAAATAATAATTGACGAAAGCTTTGTAAAAAAAACAAAAATTCATGACTTGTCTCTTTTGTCCAACAGGAAGTTGCACAACTCGCGCAACACGAGGTGGCAGTGTACAACTTTACAAAGTCGTGGGCGCTGTAGGCTAGGACTCAGTCTGAATTTTGAGGATGGAGTATACTGAGCAGATTGGCAAAATGTAAGGAATTTTGAACTGAACTGCCCCAGATCACTACTGTTCAGCTAATGTGCTTGTACGATTATTGTGTTCACGCACAGCGAAGAAGAAGAGAAGATTGATGATGCCATGATCATGATGGTGGTTGTTCAAAGAAAGAAGAAGATTCTGGAATGTTTTTCTTTTCCTTTTGGACCAAAGTGCAGCAGAATGTAGGGGGTTGGGCTATTTCACTGTATTTGCGAATGGTCCAGGCCAGTGCCCCAGATCAGCTCCTCTACTGTTCAGCTAATCTGCTTGTATGATTGGTGAAACAAGCCCAAGCATTTTTAGAACATAGAAGCCTTGGTTTAACCCATAAAATGTCGTCTGCTCTTTCTTTTTAGTGTGTGAAGTGTGTCTAAACTAAACTGACCTGGGTCACGAATCTCGAATCCCGTAGTCAGGATGAAGACCTCACAACCAGTCTCTTCCACTCTTCCTGGTTCTCTAATCTCAGCTTTTGTTTTAGTGTCTTTCAGCTTCAGGCCCGTCCACTCGCAGATGTTGTCTTCCCATCTCTTCTTCTGTCTGCCTTTTCTTCTTCCTCCTTGGACCGTGCCCTGTAGGGTTGTCTTTGCAAGGCCTGATGAACGGGTAACATGTCCATACCATTTCAACTTGCGTCTTTTGACAAGGGTCAGGTCTAGTCTACTCTACATATATGGTCCCATTACATTTACAGTTAGTTTTTTGGACTTCTTTATTGGTGATGTGATCTTTGTAGGAGTTGCCGAGGATTTTTTTGAAGCATCTCATCTCTACTGCTCTGATTCTTCTTTCAATGTTTGCTGTCAAAGTCCAGGATTCGCATGAATATTATTTATATAAAAATATTGACATGGCCAGTGAGCGCATCAGTCTGATCTTTGAACTGACAGCAAATTAGCAATGTTCTTGTCTTTCCAGATGGTTTTGAGCTTGGTCATTGCAGCAGATGTCTGGGCTATCCTGGAGAGTACTTCAGGCTTTTTCTTTGATAATTTAATTGTTGGGTAAAGGTAGAGATGCCTCCATTTCTCGGTTGTTTCAATTTGTTCAGTCTTGCCTTTCTTACTGCAGATTGAGTACTTCATCCTCCATTGTTTGCTATATCTAACACTCAACAGTAATTTTCATCCATTTGCATAAATAAACACATTCATTAAATAATATTAATAGTAGAAGATAAAGGCAAGACGGAAAAACGCAATGAACCAGGACTGTGACAAATGCTCCGCAGCTGTTGTGTGTACTACTACTGCAATACATAGGGGTGGGAGGTGGGGGTGTTCGTATGCCAATGTCGTACTGATGTCTTACTTAATGTTTATAATTTCAGTGCCTGCTGCGAATGTGGGTCCCTCATAGATCCGAACCCCAGCAACATGTGCGTGGGCTGCCTGCGCACCAAGGAGGACATCACTGAGGGCATCCCCAAGCAGGGCGTGCTCTACTTCTGCAGGAAGTGTGAAAGGTAGCGTAGCAAGGCTCTGTATTTTTTAACGATTCTTTCCTTTAATACAATTTTCATCCTCCTGTTCTGGGTATTATGAAATCTGTGATGAACTCATTCAAGTCGTTCCGACCATATATGTCTGGAATTAATAGATCTATAGTTGTCAATTTGATGCATTTGCTTCAAGGGAAGTAAATCTGTGCATACCATACCTTGGCCACTTCTAAGCTCGCTTCGCTAAGTTAGACCACAATTTTGCCTCCGACTGCTTTTGTAGTGGTTTGTTGTGTCAAAACCAATCAGTGTAGAGTTTTTATTATAGGTAAATTCCGGGTTTGTGGGAGGATTTTGTTGCTGAAAATTGGGGTAGGCATTTCTGACGTAGGTGTGCCATGTTCCAGATACCTGCAGCCTCCTGCCACCTGGACCTCTGCTCAGCTGGAGTCCAGGGAACTGCTGCAGGTCTGTCTGAAGAAGCTGAAAGGTCTCAACAAAGTGAGTACACAGGGAGAGAGAGAGAGAGAGAGAGAGAGAGAGAAACCTGGTTTTTATTCAACTGGAGTCCAGTGTGTGTGTGTGTGAGATTAAGTTCATGTTTGTGAATAAAATTATACTTGGTGTGAATTAAAGATAGATGCATTGTCTGTTCATGTGTGAAATGTGGTACATTTTTATGTTATGCATGTTTGTTTTTGCACAGTGATATGTGATCCTTTCAATGGTTTTGTTTCTTAACCCTTTGACTGCCAGAATTTAAAAAAAAATTTGGGGGGGCAAATGACATGAATTTTTTTTAACTGATAGAGCCAATCTGAGAAAATGATCTGGGGATATTACTCTCTTGATTATGTTAGAGCAAAAGCCAGCATATCAGGGTTTTTCCTCTTCATCTGATATCATCAGTGATGTCATCAGGTCAATATGTGATACGTTGGTGGCAGTCAAGGGGTTTAAGGGCCAGCCACTAAAATCGTACGACTGTACGATACGATTTGATCACGTGGTCTCCAAGAACAAATGTGATTCGCGCTTCTGAGATCACGTGATTGAATCGTATCGTATCGTACAGTCGTGCGATTCCAGCTGACGTGTGGCTGGCCCTTTAGTCCTATCGGTTTTAGTTTTATTCCATAAAATTTTATTGGTACCATAAAAACTGGACTGTAAGGCGGCGCACCTGTATATAAGCCGCATCTCTTTAATCATATAGTAAAAAGCCAACTGTCCGTCCGTGTGTGTGTGTGAAACACAAAACGGGCCTTATAACTCCGCCGTTTTTCGACGACCAAATCGCTTCAAATTTGCTGTGATGGCGATTCGTGACCCAGGTCAGTTTAGTTTAGACACACTTCACACACTAAAAAGAAAGAGCAGACGACATTTTATGGGTTAAACCAAGGCTTCTAAAAATGCTTGGGCTTGTTTTCACGTGTCATTTGCGCGGTTTTCGCAAATGCGTGAAACGCGCATCCGCCGGCCTCTTGGCGCCCGTATCTCCGGCGTTTCTGGGCCGATTGCCTTCAAATTTGGCAGGAAGATGACCGGGGCCGGGGACTATCCGTGTGCCAAACTGGAAGCGAATCGGTTCAGAAACGCGCGCGCTAGACGCCGCTTCACCTTTTCACGAATAACTCCGCCGTTTCTTAACCGAATCGCCTCAAATTTGCTGTCAGGCTTGCTATGATCCGGGCAAGGGATGGGGGGGGGGGGGGGGGGGGGGGGGGGGGGGGGGGGGGGGGGGGGGGGGGGGGGGGGGGGGGGGGGGGGGGGGGGGGGGGGGGGGGGGAGATTACAAGGGGATGACACTACACGTATCTGTATTATTAAAAAATCGGGACTTTACTGGTTTAGCATTGCCTCCAGTATTGTTTCCCGCCATGGGGTTAAAACTGCCACAGGGCGATTGCTAGTTGACATAATATTAGGTATTTATTCACATATATAAGCCGCAGCAGTATATAAGCCGCAGAGAAAATGATTCAAATAAAAAGGTTGACAAAGTTAAACATAAAAGCAGTAGATTTTGCCTAACTATAAGCAGAAAGCAACACAAAGTTTTAAGTTATGCCAGTACTACATGAGCATTTAAAGATCTGAAACTTTTTATCATGGGATTTGAATCTATTAAGTGTCAAAACCAGTTTTGATAGCTGCAATGAAGCTAATGAATAGGCTGAAAATGTGGCTGGAAACTGATTCCATAACACTGATAAACATAAAATTGGAAGCCGCATCAGCATACAAGCCGCATAAGTATATAAGCCGCATGGACTAAAGTTAAAGAAAAAAGTAGCGGCTTATAGTCCACATTTTACGGTATATAAGTTAATGGTAAAGGTCAAGATGTGCCACCCCCCCTACCTATCTCGGTTAATTCTATTTTTCCGTTATTGCCTTTCTTACCATACATAAAGCTGTATTTTAGGAACATTTTTAGCTAATAACCTTTTTGGAATACTAACCCTAGCCCTAACCCCCTAACCCTAACCCTACCCCCCACCGTATAAGACGGAAAAACGCAACGAACCACAACTGTGACAAATCGCGGTGTACTGCAGTACATAGTGGGGGGTAGGGTTAGGTTTAGGGCTAGGGTTAGGGTTAGGGTTAGTATTCCAAAAAGGTGATTAGCTAAAAATGTTCCTAAAATACAGCTTTATGTATGGTAAGAAAGGCAAAAAAAAAAAAAAAAGGGGGGGGGGCAGAAAAATACAATTAACCGAGAAATGCAGGGGGGGTGGCACATCTTTACCTTTGCCAAATTAATGTTCAGTTCGTGATTTTGAAAAATACAATGCTTGTTGCACATGTATGTGTGTATCATTGTATGTAGCCTTTTCATTCGCTGTTTTCTTTGATAACTGTAAACTCTTTATTATTGAAGCGGTTTTTGTTCCTTTTTAATCAGGTGCGTTTGGTGGACGCCTGTTTTGTGTGGACAGAGCCCCACTCCATGCGAATCAAGGTCAAACTGACCATCCAAAAAGAGGTCAGTCTGTGTGTGTGTGCGTACGTTGCGTGCGTGTGTGTGTGTGTGTGTGTGGGCGCGCGTGTGTGTGTGTGTGTTAAAAAAATCAAGTTAAGTCAAAATGATTTTTATTGAGCCTAAGCAAATAAGCTTTAACCCCTTGACTGCCAGAGAAAATTTAAGAAAAAGACATTGGGCAAATCATGCCACGAAAAAGACACCTGATTGAGCCAATCTGGCAAAATGGTCTGGGGATATAACTCTCTTGACTGTGTTAGAGCAAAAACCAACATATCAGGGTTATTCCTCTTCATCTGATGACGTCATCAGTTATGTCATCGGGTCAGTACGTAATACGTTGGTGGCAGTCAAGGGGTTAACTGTGTGTGTGATGATCCGTATGTGAGGTGTTAAGTGACTGTGTTTGTAATTTAATGTGACTGATAGATTTACTTATTTATTTGAAATGTTTGTGTCTGAAGGTACATTCATCACTTTTATAACAGAAGCAAAAAGAAACAAAATTTAATTTTTCCAGGGGTATGAGATAAGCATAAACAGAACTATTTTCCACTCAGCCCTGGGGCAAAGAAATAAATGTTTGAAAAAAAAAACACCCGGAAAATTGATATACTGTAAAAATCCCACTTGGAACAAGTCAATCAAAGGTCTTCTTCTTTTTCTTCTTCGTTCGCTCAGTTTCCTGTCACATGAGCGTGGATGCGTCATGCTACCGTTATGCGCCTAACTAAGAAATAGTTAAGCCAAGCATGTCCGACTTCCGCTGAAGAATTTTTTGTAAGAATTTATAGAAGAAAAGGCAGGAGAATGGACCAGTAAGATAGAAAGATAGCCGATGACAGTAAGCAAGGGGGAAAAGGCAGAGTCAAAGAGAGTGACAGCTTAGAGGAAGTTACAAGCACAGAACTTCCAGAAGGTGGAGGAACTATTTGTACAAAAGACCCCATGGGGGGGAAGGTGTTCATAGATTGGCTTTATTTTTGTTTGGAGTCAAAATGTGTTGCAACTGTCGCCCAGTGTGAGTGTGTGTGTATATATTTTGATGTGCTTGCTTTATGCTATCTCTTACAGTAAATACCTGTCAGCAGTGTGTTTCACAAAATGCGTACCTGTCACTACCTGTGATTTTTGTTGTCTTGCAGGTGTTTGTGGTGGAGTTCACGGTTCAGAGTCACATGTGTGACGAGTGTCATTCTTTGACTGTTCATGTAATTCATTAACGATATTTATGTCTTTGATGTTACAATAAACGCCTTGCGTCTTGCAGGTTAACGGGGCAGTGCTACAACAGGTGTTTGTGGTGGAGTTGACGATTCAGAGTCACATGTGTGACGAGTGTCATTCTTTGAATGTTCTTGCAGGTGAACGGGGCAGTGCTACAACAGGTGTTTGTGGTGGAGTTGACGATTCAGAGTCACATGTGTGACGAGTGTCATTCTTTGAATGTTCTTGCAGGTTAACGGGGCAGTGCTACAACAGGTGTTTGTGGTGGAGTTGACGGTTCAGAGTCACATGTGTGACGAGTGTCATTCTTTGAATGTTCTTGCAGGTGAACGGGGCAGTGCTACAACAGGTGTTTGTGGTGGAGTTCGCGGTTCAGAGTCACATGTGTGACGAGTGTCATTCTTTGACTGTTCTTGCAGGTTAACGGGGCAGTGCTACAACAGGTGTTTGTGGTGGAGTTGACGGTTCAGTCACATGTGTGACGAGTGTCATTCTTTGAATGTTCTTGCAGGTTAACGGGGCAGTGCTACAACAGGTGTTTGTGGTGGAGTTCGCGGTTCAGAGTCACATGTGTGACGAGTGTCATTCTTTGAATGTTCTTGCAGGTGAACGGGGCAGTGCTACAACAGGTGTTTGTGGTGGAGTTGGCGGTTCAGAGTTACATGTGTGACGAGTGTCATTCTTTGAATGTTCTTGCAGGTGAACGGGGCAGTGTTGCAACAGGTGTTTGTGGTGGAGTTCGCGATTCAGAGTCACATGTGTGACGAGTGTCACAGAGTGGAAGCCAAGGATTTCTGGAAAGCTGTGGTTCAAATCAGACAAAAGGTTGGATCTCTCTCTCACTCCCCCCCCCCCCCTCTCTCACTCACTCTCCTCTCTCGCTTTATCTCTGTGTGTGAATTCTTTGTGACATGATTTGTCCTGGTCTTTTTACAACTTTGAAAATGAAATGTCTTTGAGAGCCTGTGAATTTTAGATTGTTTAGTAGTGAATCAAATGTGCTCTACTTCTTGCAAAACGTGAATGCATGCATGTGGGAAATTAAAAAAAGTACTAAATATTCGATAAAATCAAATGGTTAAGTAGTTCAAAATGATAAAAAATAATATTAGTAATGTAGTGATGTACCGAGGATCGAAAAGTGATAGGACAAACTGTCCTGAGACAAGAGAAATCAATAGGACATTGTCCTGGCTCTTGCAGAAATCAATAAGACAAAGCGTACCAGTGTTAAAATAATAATCATCCATTTGTTCTGATAGGGGAGAACACAATAGGACATTTTCAATTTTAATAGGTCAATGGCCTATGACCAGGGCCTGGGGACATCACTGGTAATGAATTTTTATTGCGTATGCATGCCTGATAGCTAAATACCTTTTGTGATTTCTAGTTTGATTATAATCTGAGTGAGCGTTGAATTTCTTACTTTCCTGGTGTGTGGATGTATATCTGAAGTGGATATTTTCTACTAGGCTTTTCTTTTCTAGCAGTGGTGGGATCTACTACAATAAGGCATTTGCCACGAGTGTTTGCTCTCTATACTAGACTACTAATTTGCCCCCACTCGTTCTGCCCGAGTTACGCTGACCTTTCTAATTCAACTCTCTAAATTCAACTCAGTGAAATTCAAGGTCGCCGTCATGCGGCAAATGCCCTATTGGATGTTGACAATGGCCGATTGATTGATTGATCGATTGATTGATTGATTGGTTTGTGCTTTGTCCGTCAGGCAGAGCACAAGAAGACTTTCTTCTTTCTGGAGCAGCTCATCTTGAAGCACAACGCTCACTCCAACACCTCCAACATCAAGCCACAGGCTGGTGAGTATTACTATTACTTCACCGTTTGTCACTTTTCATGATCATCATCAGGGCTCCCAATCGTCCTGCAAAACAAGGGGACTCCTTCACTTACAGTATAGAGGGTCCTAGAGGTGGGATAGAGGGTCCCAGTGGCATTGCGAATGCTAAAAAGAATTTTTTTTAGTGCATCCCTGGGACCCCCTGCACATTCTTTTAGAGGGTCCTTTAGAATTTTAGTGCTTCATAGACCCTCAAATGGGGGTCCCTGGGAGCCCTGATCATTATCCTCATTGTCATGATGATGATGATGATTTTGACTAAAAGCACAACGCTCATTCCAACAACTCCAACATCAAGTCACAGGCTGGTGAGTATTACTATTACTTCACCGTTTGTCAGTTTTCATTATCCTCATCGTCATTGTCATGATGATGGTGATATTGTTGTTGACTAAAAGCACAACACTCGCTGCAACACCTCCAACATCAAGTCAGAGGCCTTCTGATCCTTTATTATTGGCCTTCAGGTAAAATGATGCCTTTCCATGTTACTATGTACCTTGCAAGAACTGATGGTTTGCCCTCTATCCCTTTAGGACCTGGGCCTTCGTGGGATGTGTGTGTGCGTGCATGTGTGTGTGTGTGCATGGATGCTCCTTCTTGCAGGATGTCCTGAATTGCAGGATTTTAAAATTGCCTAGAGCCGGCATCGCCGAATTACGAGAATTTGAGAAGCAACGGTTTTCTTACAGTTACATACACACACACACTTGTACAATGAAAAGGGTCTGTATAAGCATTTGCTATATTCAAAGGAATGTAGCACTTGTACTAGTAGTTATTCTAGAGGGGTGAAAAAAGAGCAGTAAATGTGTGTGTGTGTGTGCTGCCCCTGCACTCTGCCGAGGCCGCCCCCTTGCAGGATTTTTGAAATTTCCCAGGAGCACCCATATGAGATGTGTGTGTATGTATAAAATAATAAAACTTGATGCATGATTTTAAAAAAAAAATCCTTTTCTAATTGATGTCATGTAACACAATTTCTTGTTTCAGACGGCATTGATTTCTATTACGCCAAGCAGGATGAAGCTCGCAAGATGGTGGATTTCCTCACGGCGGTGGTGCCTTGCAAGTGAGCAGGTTTTCCAATGTTGTACACCGTGATGTGTATTTGTGGAATGAACACACTTTTCTGTTTAATGTAAAGAACTTAAAAGAACAGATTATTGCTTTTATTTGAGTTAAAAACAACATCCACAAATCTTTTTAAAAAAAGGCAAATGTTAAGAAAAGCCCCCTCCTCTGCCTCTTCCATTCATTCCAGACGGTTTCAGTTAGGGTTAGGGATAGGTTTTGGGTCAGTTAAGTGTCAATCTCATAACATAACATCAATTTTTATTTTTGTGTGGATTAGATGGTTTCAGGTTAGGGTTAGGAATAGCGTTTGTGATAGGATTATGGATAAAAAAGAGAGTTGATATTTAAGCAGACCTTAAACCTATCCCTAACCCTATTCCTAACCCTAACCTGAAAATGTCTGAAATGAATGGAAGGGGCAGAGGAGAGGGGCTTTTTTTAACATTTGCCCCCCCCAAAAAAAAAAGCGACTGATTCCTTTTCACAGATTCTGAAAGGAAAGTAGGGTGTGCTTGGTCTTGGATTAATAAAATCTTCCGTATTTCAGACGCTTGTGTCTGCGCACTCTTAAAGTCGCAAAAATGCACGGCTTCTCCTATTTAGTCACACATATAACTGGCAAAGGAAAAAGAAGGGTGGTGGGTGCTACTATTTACCTATTTAGTCACACATATAACTGGCAAAGGAAAAAGAAGGGTGGTGGGTGCTACTAGCAGAAACATGCTCTCTAAGAAAGGCCAATCAATTTTGTTTTCTTGTCAAGATTCAAGATTCTTGAATGCATCAGAATACAAAGGAAATTGTTTGGGGTTTGCACAAGACACAATCCAACAACAACTAAAGCATGCACATGGATGGACAACCAATATAAGAGAAAGAAAAAGGTAACAAAATCAGATTACATCATCATGTATCAGTCTCTCCCTCAGATTCTCTCTTTCTCTCAGACACACACCTACACATACACCAACACACACACATACACGTGTGCATACACATTTATACCAACACATGCCCCCCCCCCACACACACGCACACACGCACACACACACGCTCACTCACTCACTCACACACAAGACCGCGAGCATGCAGGCACACCCAGACCTGCCTACTGCTACGATTTGACCTTAACGTTGCTACGTAAAAAACAAATTGCCGCCGCATTTTATTTTTGCTTATGCCGTTCCCGGTTTTGTCGGTTTCTAAGAGCAGACGCCGTGTCACGCGCGATAACCTAGTCACTTCCGTTTTTATCAAAGTGACTGCGCATGCGTTCTTATTACCTTTCTCTGAAAAAAATGGCGGACTCCAGCAGCAGTAGCGATTCGGGAGATGTTTCAAACGAAAAAAAACGAAAAAACCCGAACCCAAACCAGAAAACGAAAATCATCTGGCACACCATCTTGTTCTAAGAAAAAACATCGGCCTGCTGCACAAGTTTTTAAAATAGCTTACACGGAGGAGTGGCCTTGCATCGTCGGAAGTTGACTCGGTGCGAACCATGCTCGCTGCAGTGCAACCTCTGCCATTCGGACTTCTGTGAATCATGGCGGTAGAGACGATTGCCGTCAACACGTTCAATTGGCGAAACATAAGCAGTGCGTTTCGGCTCAGGAAAAGAACAAATCGATTGCCGTTGTTTGTGGATGCTACGGAAAAAATTTGCCATGCTACTGAAAATTGATGGCTGGGCTACTGATTGGGAAAATTCCAAGTAGGCAGGTCTGCACACTGATTGACACAAGTTTAACTGAGCAAAATAGGATAAAGAATTCCCCTAGGGAAGTGAGCCTACTGAGTATTGATGGCTTTGATAGTCGCGACTTTCTGACAATCCAAATTTCATAGGGTGGACTCAAGTCTACCATTACAGTAATAGAATGCAATTCAGTGTGTGTGTGTAGAAAATCTGCATTCTCTTCATACTAAATCGCTGTATGCAGTGTCCCGAGGCCCCGGTCATAGGACATTGACCTATTACAGTATTAGAATTGAAAATGTCCTATTGTGTTCTCCCCTGTCAGGACAAATGTCTGGTTCAATTTTTAACACTGGCACGTTTTGTCCTATTGGTTTCTGCAAGAGCCAGGACATTGTCCTCAGGGCTTCTGATAACACAAAAACTAGCGTTCTTGACGCATTGAAAGTTAAAAGGACGCATTGAATGTTTGTCAAGCAAGTCCCTGGGGACGCACTCAAAAAATCATGAAAAACGAATAAAGACACTGTCTAACATTGAAAGTCGGCCACAGGCATCGTCTGCTATTCGCGCTACTTGACTAACAACAAAATGTCTTTAATTTCGTGGGTGTTAGTGCCCGGAAAGCGCAAAGAAAGTGAGAAAGATGTCAATCAACATCTGCGAGTGTCAATGATCCACCTGCGACGAAAAAGGTGCGGGCCTACAAACCAGTCTGGGAAAAAAATTTCCTGGCTGGAGTTTGACGAAACATCACAGTCAATGAAGTGCAGCGCGTGCGTGAAAATGTTATGAATGTAATGTTAATCCCCGAATTTGAGGTATGTGCAATAAGTGTACTTGTAGTTGTACATGTTTATAGACATGCTTCTTGATGTGGTACAGGGGACCCACTGAAGTTAGCCTGGGACTCATTTTAAATCTGATGAAGGGGTCCCTGGGACCCTAAGAAACATCAGCTTATCAGAAGCCCTGGTCCTATTGATTTCTTCAAGAGCCAGGACATTGTCCTATTGATTTCTGCCAGAGCCAGGACATTGTCCTATTGATTTCTTCAAGAGCCAGGACATTGTCCAGTTGATTTCTTCAAGAGCCAGGACATTGTCCTATTGATTTCTGCAAGAGTCGGGACATTGTCCAGTTGATTTCATCAAGAGCCAGGACATTGTCCTATTGATTTCTTCAAGAGCCAGGATATTGTCCTATTGATTTCTGCAAGAGTCAGGACATTGTCCAGTTGATTTCATCAAGAGCCAGGACATTGTCCTATTGATTTCTTCAAGAGCCAGGACATTGTCCTATTGATTTCTGCCTGAGTCGGGACATTGTCCTGTTGATTTATCTCATCTGGGGACAGTTTGTCCTATTATCTCATCTGGGGACAGTTTGTCCTATTATCTCATCTGGGGACAGTTTGTCCCATTGATTTATCTCATCTGGGGACAGTTTGTCCTGTTGATTTCTCATCTGGGGACAGTTTGTCCTATTATCTCATCTGGGGACAGTTTGTCCTATTATCTCATCTGGGGACAGTTTGTCCTGTTGATTTCTCATCTGGGGACAGTTTGTCCTATTATCTCATCTGGGGACAGTTTGTCCTATTATCTCATCTGGGGACAGTTTGTCCCATTGATTTATCTCATCTGGGGACAGTTTGTCCTGTTGATTTATCTCATCTGGGGACAGTTTGTCCTATTGATTTATCTCATCTGGGGACAGTTTGTTCTATTGATTTATCTCATCTGGGGACAGTTTGTTCTATTATCTCATCTGGGGACAGTTTGTCCCGTTGATTTATCTCATCTGGGGACAGTTTGTCCTGTCGCGTTTTGATCCTCGACACATCACTGTGTACATTTCAGGTACGCGATGGCCAAGGAGCTGATTTCGCACGACATCCACAACAACACGTACAACTACAAGTACACGTACTCCGTGGAGATCGTTCCCCTGTGCAAGGACAACATCGTGTGTCTGCCCAGGAAGCTGGCGCAGCAGCTAGGAAGCATCTCGCCCCTGGTGGTGTGCCACCGTGTGACGCAGAACATACACCTCATCGATCCTGCCACCTTGCAGCGTGAGTCCCGCTCTTCACTGCTTTTCCTCCCTTGTCTTTAGAAAGTATTTCTTCTTTCCTTCGCTAGCAGCTAGGAAGCATCTCGCCCCTGGTGGTGTGTCACCCACCGTGTGACTCAGAACATACACCTCATCGATCCTGCCACCCTGCAGCGTGAGTCCCGCTCTTCACTGCTTTTCTTCCCTCGTTTTTAGAAAGTGTTTATTTCTTCTTTTTCCGTTCGCTAACAGCATCTGCCCCCTGGTGGTGTGCCACTGTGTGACGCAGAACATACACCTCATCGATCCTGCCACCTTGCAGCGTGAGTCCCGCTCTTCACTGCTTTTCTTCCCTTGTTTTTAGAAAGTATTTCTTATGGCCGAACTGAGCAGTCAGGCTTATTGGAGATCCCCCTTCTCTGCCTTAGTCGGCCCTAAACAGATGAATTGATATGAATGACGTTTGATTGTTGCAGTGGCCGAACTGAGCAGTCAGGCTTACTGGAGATCCCCCTTCTCTGCCTTAGTCGGCCCTAAACAGATGAATTGATATGAATGACGTTTGATTGTTGCAGTGGCCGAACTGAGCAGTCAGGCTTACTGGAGATCCCCCTTCTCTGCCTTAGTCGGCCCTAAACAGATGAATTGATATGAATGACGTTTGATTGTTGCAGTGGCCGAACTGAGCAGTCAGGCGTATTGGAGATCCCCTTTCTCTGCCTTAGTCGGCCCTAAGCAGATGAACACGAATGGAATGATATTCAATGACGTTTGATTGTTGTAGTGGCCGAACTGAGCAGTCAGGCGTATTGGAGATCCCCTTTCTCTGCCTTAGTCGGCCCTAAGCAGATGAACACGAATGGAATGATATTCAATGACGTTGGAATAATGTTTGATTGTTGCAGTGGCCGAACTGAGCAGTCAGGTGTACTGGAGATCCCCTTTCTTGGCACTGGTCGGCCCCAAGCAGATGACGGAGTTCATGGTGATGGATGTGGAACGAATCGACGAGAAGAACAGACCTCACAGAACTCCAGTTTCCCACAAGGTGAGAACCATCAAGGCTCTCGGCGTGATGAATTTTTTTTTTTTTTTTTTGAACCCTCAATAGAATAATGGGGATACCGGGGGGGGGGGGGGGTGTCTTTCGTAAAAATAGTTCCCCCACCTTCTGGAAGGTCTGTGATTGTAACTTCCTCTAATCTGCCACTCTCTCTTTGACTCTGCCTTTTCACTTTGCTTTCTGTCATCTACTATCTTTCTGACTTATTGGCCCATTCTCCTGCCTTTAAAAAAAAAATCTTTCAAATAATTTTTCTCCTTTGAGCTCCTCCGAAATCGGAATGTGTCGGCTGTATGCAGCGGGGACACCAGTGAAAGCTGAAAACCGGACACATACCTACCTTACCCATTATGGCTATATGGCCTGAGAACGCAGAAGAAGAAGGACAATGTGTCCTGGCTCAGCATCATCAATAGGACAAAATGTCCCGACCTTGCTGTTTCAATAGGACGCAAAAGTTGCGCACTGATTAGCGCACATATCTCGGTATATGGGGGGGGGGAGCAGACCTGTTTACTTATATGATTTCGCCTTATTTTGTACACATATTTTACAGAAATATGATTAATATGGTGGTACGTGGGGGAAAAATATGGTGGAAAAAAAATCTGGGATATATTGCCTGATTCTGAAAACGGGTGTGCTCTGTGTGTGTTGTGTGAAGGGGGAAGAGAGCAGACCTGTTTACCCATATGATTTCCTCTTATTTTGTACACATATTTTACAGAAATATGATTAATATGGTGGTACACGGGGGAAAAATATGGTGGAAAAAAAATCTGGGATATATTGCCTGATTCTGAAAACGGGTGTGCTCTGTGTGTGTTGTGTGTTCTAAATTTAAATGGATGTTACTTTTGACACAGTATTTCTATAGTTCTTATGCATGTGCATGTTTGCACTCCCCTTTTTTTTTCAAACTTTCCCGTTGGGAGTACTTATTTTGGATTTTGAATATACAACGCCCGATTTTTAGGGTAAACAGGTCTGAGAGAGAGGGGGAGGGAGGGAGGGAGAGAGAGAGAGAGAGAGAGGGAGGGAGGGAGAGAGAGAGAGAGTCATTCTCCTCTACTGAACGATCTTTGATCACACACGGCACAAGAGAAAAACAAGATTCTTTTTTGTCCGCTTTCTTACAAAAATAATAGGACACAAGTCTGCCTCCACAACGATGCAACAGGACAATTGTCCTGCCAGGGGACAACGGGCTGAACCCGTCAAATTTCACACAAAATTCTGGCCTTGTTAACCCTTTCACTGCCAGCCATTTCTCAACCCCCCAAATACCCTTAAATTGAGCTAGGTAAAGAAAAAAGATTACCTGCAGTATTGCAGGGATGTGAGAGCTACGCGTAAGCGTGTAAATGCGCTTTTTCTATTCAACTATAAACCAAACAAATGTTTAGAGAGAGAGACGATCATACAGATTGTCGTGTTCGGTAGACTTTGTTCGCGCACTCACAGTGAAAACGAAAGCAGTTTATAGCGTGAGTACATTCCCTTGACTGAATTTCGTAAGCTTTTCTGTGGTTGGCCAGTTACATCCGATGGCAATGCGTTATTTTTATGTGTTCGGCTATGATTTCGAAGGAAGATTTGGATGTTTTCAAAGCTATGGAGTGACTGTTCCATGAAAATTATTTATCACACCATAGATGTGAGGAAAGAAGAGATTGACAAAGGATGCCAACACGAATTTTGACAGGAATTGGACTGTAAGATCCGTGTAGACGAGCCTCGAAAAAAAATTGATGTCGGAGGCAAAATCTTGTTTGAGTACTTTGACGATACCATTGACTACGCTTTTTTGTTTGGGGGCCCCTCACATCCCTGAGTATTGGGAATTCCTCAGTAACATGTATAAAGTAAGGCCTATCCTAAACCTCCCAAAATTAAGAAAATAGGGTCTTCGGATAACAGGCCCAAATTTGATGCCTTTTAGTGACATGGGTGGTGAACCATTGTGGTGCATAAGTGCGACATTGGCGGTGAAAGGGTTAAATCGGTTTGTTACGCCTATGACGCTTCTGACTCCTGCGTCTATCGCATCCTCACTGTCCGCACTACAAGGTTTGGCCAATGCTCCTTCGCCTATCAAGCTCCTGTCATCTGGAATCAGTTGCCTCGCTCTCTCAGATATTCTCCTTTTCTGCCCACATTGAAACGCCATCTGAAAACTCTTCTCTTCCCCTTGAAGTAGCAACTGATCCATCCCCTCCTGACGTGGTTTGTGTGTGTTGATGCACTTGTGCGTGTGTGTGTGTTGTGGTATATGTTTGTGCTAGCAAGTTTATTTGTTTATTTATTTATTATTTATTAAACATTTTTTTAAAATTTTCATAATTGTAGACGCCTAGGGCATTCCTTTGATTAGGCGTTATATAAATGTTCATAATAATAATACAGTGGAACCTCCCTTATAAGACCTCCCTCCCACATAAAACCTGCTTCTCTGAGACATTACCCTTCTTTGTAAGTATTAAAATTACCTCCCTACAAGACCCCTTCCGTATAAGACATTATTTTGGATGATTATTGAAGGTCTTATAAGGGAGATTCCACTGTATGTTATTAGTGCATTATAAGGCGCAGGGGGTTTAAATCTGGATGAAAAAAAGGTATCGTTTTACAGGCCACAAAATAACGATAATTGATTAAATGTTGCTTTATTTATGTTCCAGCACTTGTTGGCGGATGTGTACGTGGCCAGGATGTGTGACCTCGGGGCCAACGACCAGCAGTACCACACGCGCTCACACCTCGGACATCTTCTGAAGGCCGGGGACACCGTGCTGGGGTAGGTGGACTTTCTTCACTTTGATACTTTGTTTGTGTATTTCTCTGAACAGGGGTGCATGTGTATGCCTGCAGACCTGCCAACATTTCTGCTTTGAGCGGAATTTCTTCCGCCAGCGCCTGATGTACAAGGAATACTGCTGCTGAGTCCCACTCCACCATGATCATCAAATGACTTCCCAAGCATGCTTCGAAAGGCCCGACAGTCTGAGTCGTCGCCTGATGCTCTGCATATGAGTAGCTGTAGCGATTTGTGGAGACGGATGTTTCTTTGTTGGTTGAGCAGGAAGACTCGCTAAGTTTTTTCCCGGAGGAAGCAACACAGGCGGCTGCATCAGCATCCTGGCAAGCCGTGGATACCAGCACTGACTGGCCCAGTTCGGTACCACTCAGGCATGAAAACATCTCCGTTTTCTCCGCCTAATTAAAAAAAAATCTCCGCCTCAAAAGAAAAATCGAATAAAAACTCGGCATGTTGGGTCTTTAAATGGCACGATCATCATTTTGCGCCTTCTCCTCCTCCCGACGTCATCACTTCCAAAATGGCGTCTGAAGAGCAAGCCGTGCTCGAAGAATGGGTGAAAAAGAAGAAATGAGACAAGAAGACAGCTCCGCCGATTCCATCTTATTTTTTGGAACAGATTACCCCCCCCCCCCCCCCCCCCCCCCCCCCCCGCTGAACAAAAGTTCAGACGTTAGTTATTTGTGCGGGAAATTTTTTTTGGCAACAGGAGACCCCCCCCCCCCCCCCCCCCCCCCCCCGCTCAACAAAATCCGGGGTGGAAGGATTTCTCGGCTGACAAAATCTTCTTTCTTTTGGGGAACAGTAGTTTTCATGCCTGACCACTATAATCCCTTTTGCTCTGTCCCTGATGATGATGTGTAGCACCCTGGAAATGATGCCCAATCTACCCAACAGGTTACTCCAAGAAAACAAATGAAATTTATGACAGCAGAAATGGAACAAACCCACCAGGAGTGTTCAAAGTTCAGAAAAAAGGTTGGCATGGCAAGTCCCAGGTCTGAATGCATGGGCTGGAAAAATCGGAATGACGGATATGCTAGCCGGTAGGACCACGCCCCACCCGGGTGTAAGGGGGATAACTACCGCCCCATATCTGGGCTAGGGGGTCAAGGTCCTTGGCTACTTTCGTTTTTCTATATACTATGGTATAGTTCCAGGTTGATTGGGGCTAATGCACATGTTTTAAGTGTTGGTTAAGTATGGTTAGAATAGATTGATTGATTTAGAATCTTTGACAAGAGGATTATTAGTT
This sequence comes from Phymorhynchus buccinoides, assembly GCA_017654935.2. NCBI lineage: Eukaryota > Metazoa > Mollusca > Gastropoda > Neogastropoda > Raphitomidae > Phymorhynchus > Phymorhynchus buccinoides. The sequence continues at coordinate 32,777,044 of CM065706.1, read as the reverse complement.
TCAAAATTCAAAGTGCAACGACCATTTTTATATTACATAAAAATATACTAAGTGTTACTGAATCATAACAGTTGATTCCAGTACACCTTTTATGTTTTATTTCAGTTTGACAACTGAAATTCATATTATTTTTCATAGTACTATTGTACAAGGGCGGCCTTCTAGCCCATTGGGATCCACTAATCTCCCACCGGCTGAAGCCCATGTCTCTAATCCATTGAGATCTACACCCATAATCTCCTGTGATTCTCAGCAGGGCCCTTTTTTCCCCTTGAACTTTGAATCATTATACTTTGATAGTTTGGGATGGCAAAGCTTGACAGTGTCATGAAATGATCAGAAGCTTGATCAGAAGGAGTTTTAAAAACTTAAATAAAGAGGTGTTCATAAATCTTTACAAATGTTTAATACGGCCTCATCTTGAGTATGGCAATATAATTTGGAATCCCTTTCTTAAACGACAGTCCAGTGCAATTGGGAGGGTACAGAGGAGAGCAACCAAACTGATAAAATCCATGAAAAATTTGGATTATGAGGACAGGCTAAGTAAATTAGACTTGCCATCTTTAAAATACAGAAGACTAAGGGGAGATTTGATAAATGTTTACAAGATTCTTCAAGGCACTGACAATACTAACAAAGGCTTGTTTCACTTGTCTAACGAAATAAGAACCCGTAATAGTGAACTTAAGATCCTAACCAGGTACAGCAGAACTAACATTAGAAAAAACTTTTTTTTCTAACAGAGTCACCCAATATTGGAACAACCTCCCTGCACATACTAAACTGGCCTCAGATACTAACAAATTCAAAAACCTCCTAGACAGTGATCCAAAAATTGCCCTGTTAAAGTACATCCATGATTAGTGCATCAATATGGATGCTAAAAACCGCCACGGCAATTGCCAAACTAACCAAAAGGAAGGACGCATTGAGAGGCTGCAAGGCCTGGTCGTCCAAATACCTGACCTGACCTGACCTGACCTGACCTGATTAACACAAAAAAATGATACAAAAAAACAGCCAAGGCATATGTTAGTTATGTCCTCCGCCTCTTTGAAGAGGGGAAGCTGACCTCGTACTCCCCGCTCAGAATCCACCATACACCTTATCCCTCAAGCTGATAGTTTGGGATGGCAAAGCTTGACAATATCATGAAATGATTAACACAAAACCCAGATAAAAACAACAACCAAGGCATATGATAGTTATGTTCTCCGCCTCTTTGAAGAGGGGAGGCTGACCTCGTACTCCCCGCTCAGAATCCACTGGGGCTTCTTTGGAACTCGCGAGCTCCGGCGGATGGAAGCGGAAGGAGTAACAGCAACGGACGGCGGATCGATGCTGCAAGGAGAGTGGAATGCCGCCTCTTTTCCGCCGGTCCATCGTCTGGTTCATCATAATTCTACAAACAAGATGGTTTATAGGTACTTCTGTGAACTTGATACATGGATTGTGTGTGTGGATTTGAGTTACGGACGCTCCCTGATGTTGTTTTACAGGTAGATCTGTAGCGTTTATCTTTTCAGCAGTGTATCAGTGCATTGTTCTCTGGAAATTCTTTTAACCTTAGTATCTCTTGTGATCGTTCAAAGGATGGTTTTTATAACGATTAGTAAATTTCGTTATGCTCTTTCAAGGTTTCGCTTAGGACTATGTGATTTAAATGTTAATAACAGATACACTCCGTGAGTGAGATTGAGAGGAAGAGGACCGTCCTTCGCCATGTCGAGAACTTCTGGAAACCAATGGCTTGTGGGCCACATTGGTGTGACGAGGATCAAGTCCGGGTGCTCCCGGAGACACTTCTCTAACACCTGAGGGATTAGTGCCGTCGGAGGGAAGGCATACATCTGCATGCCCTTCCAAGGGAACGAGAAGGCGTTCCTGGCAAAAGCCTGAGGATCCCTGACCGGAGAGACATACAGGGTCAGTCTGGCACTGAACCTGGTGGCAAACAGGTCGAGGAGGGGTTTCCCCCACAGCCTCCAGACAGGGGACAACGCCTGATGAGCGATGGTCCACTCTGTCGCCAGTACCTGGTCCGAGCGACTCAACTGATCCGCCACCACATTGAGTCTGCCTGGAACAAACTCCACTGTGAGAGAAATGTCGAGGGAGAAAGTCCACTAATTTAATCATGTTCATTTTGTAGCAAAATAGAAAACGAATTTCATTTTTTGTTTGAATGCCAAAAGTACTCAAGTTTACGTGGAAAATATATACGAAAATACTATTCATATTTAGATAAGGAATGCTTGGTTCATATGTTGCAGTCTGAAAACGTCTTGATCCTAAGAAATTTGGCCATGTATATTTTTTATGCACTCAAAACTAGATATGAACTTTTAAACGATAATTAAATGTATATTTTGTCATGGATTTCACTTACGAAATTAGTCGGTTTTATAGCGTGTTGCTGTCCTTTTGAAGTTATTGGTTCCTGAATTCAAATTTTCTCCCTTGCAAGTGCTTGCTTTGTGTCTTTAGAAGCAAATTACTTCCCCTTTTGTTTCATGAACGTGTAGCCATTGTATACAGGCCGGTGGCCTTACAATTAAATTTTCAGAGTTTCAGAGTTCAAAGGATGGTTTGCAAACTGATTTCCTTAATATTTGTAACATGCAACAAAGAAATCTACTAACATAATAGTTGTTTTTTTTACAAGCATATTTGAAGCAGCATTGACTAGTGTCTAAATGTGGTTACAAGAACATGGTTTACCATCTTCTCGAGATATGCTGGCTCCTCCAGGTCCTTGCAGAGTGTATCGAATTCTTCCATACACGTCAGTGGGGACCGAAGTACTTCATGGCTGGTTTGCCCCCCTGTGGTTTGGGTTCTTGGCATGGCAGCCAGGGGTACTGCAAGCTACTACAGCTTGATGTGCATGCACCTGCCTAACATACTCTGCTGTGCGAGCGAACAAGTCTTTTTTCAAAATCCCCTAACTTACGGTAAAACTTGTCAGGTTTTTTGTGGAAAGTGTTATGGTGTAATCCTTGAAGGTCCATCATTTCACTAAAGTTATTGAATCCTGTGGCCCCCAACCCCCAGACTAGAGACGAAAACACGGCCTGCCTATTGATGTTGTAGTCTTCCAACCCCCCTTCCCCTTTCTCAGCTAAGAAGCCTTCAGTCCCATCCACAACTTGCTCAGCTTGTGCAAGAAACATACACGTCAGTGGAGACAGTACTTCATGGCTGGTTTGCCCCCCTGTGGTTTGGGTTCTTGGCATGACGGCTCCCCTTTCCTTCAGTCCCCTCCACAACTTGCTCACAGCTTGTGCAAGAAACATACACGTGCACCGCTAAACCGCATGGCTTCTTTTCCTTTGTTTTGAACAACAAAGTGATGTTCTTACACTGGGGCCAGCTCAGTTTGGTGACAAAGTTGTTGACAGAACCGGTCAACAATGCCCCTCTTTGAATCAGCAACTGGCTTTGATGCGGGCCCACTGTCTTTTGCAGATGTGTTTGAACACTCTCTTTGCTTTTTGATAGCCTCGTAGGAATCGCATTTGAATTGCGTACGCATTTTACTTCCTAACACTGATGTGGTAGGGTCACGAACACACACAGCAGATGATGCAGAAGGCACAGAACTCGAACCATCACTCGTTGAGGGCAGTGGTTTGTCATCACAGGCATCAGAACAGCCCTCGGATCCACGGTTTTGGTAGCCACTGGCCGTGGTTTTGGCACTGCCGGCCGCTGTTTGTACTTCATGAGGCAGCGCGATCTTATTCTCAAATGGTATTCTTAAACGGTTTGTTTTCATATTGCGCCTTCGGAAACGAAAAATTGCGGCCATGTTTGTTTTTTCTTCCGAGTTTAGAGCTCTCTAGACTCTTACTTTCACGGTTTCAGAGTTTGTTTTGATGACAGTGATTGTGATTTGGGTTTTAAATGAGTCGATTTAGAGGATATGATCGCGGGAGACTACGATGATGTGAGAACTTTGAACTTTTCCGCGAGAAATCGGGTAGCGAATGATCGCAATGATGCCGACTACGGACTAGAGTTTTGTTGGGTCCGACTCGATGTCAACTCCGAGTCATGGCGAGTGTTGTTTGTCCGTGGATTGGACTCTGGAGTATTCTGATGCCTGTCATCAGTACTCGCTGATCCGGCTTGCTCTTTGCTTGCTTTGCACTGTCTTGCATAAGCAAGGTGTTTTCTTCTCTTCGCTTTGCTTTTAGGAGCCGATTGCACTGTTGATTTCTTTTTTACACGTCTCATTTTTCAACGTAGGATTGACGACAGAGCACATGTAAACAGTCTGTCATTACAGAAGACGCTTTGGTCATGTGACAAGAATCGGCTAGCTCAGTCTCGGGTCACGCCCCATGTGGAGATTGACCCCATTTATGCAAGTATTTTTAACTGACTTTACTCCGAAATTGGAGAGTTACAGCCAAGAAAGAGGTTCAGAGTAGTTGAGGGGAGACAATCTAGTTTCTCTTTTCAACAGTGTTTATCAGTGATTTGTTCTGGAAATTCTTTGAACCTTAGCATCTCTTGTGATAGTAACGTGTGAGAAATATACATGCCATCTTTTGACACACAGCGAATAGCTCTGAGATCACCTATTAATGGTTGACAGAGCTTGTCTGATTCAAATATATCTATCTATTTTGTGATAGTTCAAGGGATGGTTTGCAAACTATTTCCTTCAGTCTGCCAAGGAAGAAGCTTTCCAATGGAAATGTCCAGAAATTGTCAAGGCATCCAAAGCGCTGGACATCATCAGGAGAATTAATGTGATAATGCATGTATCTTGTTAGCAAGAATCTCCCATCCATAGTCTTGCAGTATGCTTTACAATGCACATACCCCCCCCCCCCCCCCCCCACACACACACATGCTAAAAATCTGTATTTAAATACACACACACATACACCTGTCACACACACACACGGTTTATTCCATGTACTTACGAACAGACGGCAAAGTTTTGTGTGTGCATATCTAGCGTAATTTGGCCTTTTAAGGTCTACTTGTGTTTAACATGATTAGATTTTAATGCGGTTTCAGCCCTGGTATGGCCATAGTTGTCGGCAGGGCTATAATCAAAATGAGTTGTCCTGTTTGTTTGTTAGAAACATCAGTACAAACACAGACCGGACCTGCCTGCATTTTGCAGGGCTGTAATCAAAATGAGTTGTCCTGTTGTTTGTTAGAAACATCAGTACTAACATATCACGTGTGGTCTCATGTGCTCAGGTGTTGACGTGGTGACAGCCCTGGGAGTGGGCGAGCCTGTTTATTATCACTCCGTCATCAACGTTCTCGTTGTCCAGCACGACAAGGGACATCACTCAATACACATGCAATGAAGACAATTAAAGACCCAACAGGGTCATAATATTAACAATACGTGGTAAGATTTAACGTGGTGACAGCCCTGACATGGCCTTAGTTGTCGACGGGGCTATAATTTTGTATCTTGTTTTCTTCCTAACCTATTTCTACCCCAACCCAAGCGTGTTTTATGTTCTTTTGCTCACCCATGACTATTCACTTCCCAGCTTACGTCTACTCAGCTTGCTGTTCGTCGAAACCTAACGTTTTCATTCAGAGGCTTGGACTGTTTTTAGCTTGTGGTAAGATTTAACATGATAACAGCCCTGACATGTCCTTAGTTGTCGACGGGGCTATAATTGTAATCTTAATCTTAATCCCATAGATGATGTGAGCCGTTCTATACGACTGGCTGTCTGGGTAAAAAATTTAACGTGGTGACAGTCCTGACATGGCTATAGCTGGCGACAGGGCTGTAAACACGGCTATCTCGATTTTGTACATTGCGGAGTCAATGAAAATTTTGTTCCGTGACATTCCGCCCGATTTTAATTACTTGAAAGAGATTAATATTTTTCACTTGATGTAAGCTACTGTGATGTTTTTAATTCTAGATGTGTCATGTTTTTACTTGCTGAGTTTTTGATTAATGTTTTTTTAACAAAAGTATTTTAACAAGAAACTGATTTTGTTTTTAACTTGTGTTTTGATACCTTTTTGATACGTGGTAAGATATAACTTGGTGACAGTCCTGACATGGCCTTAGTTGTCGACGGGGCTATAATTTTAATCCTAATCTTAATCTCAACTTAATAATGACTTAGAAAGAGAGTATTCACCCTTTGTTCATTTTCGTTATCTCCTCTTGGCCTGACTATTTAATTCTTTTAGTAATGATTTTACAATTAGGAACAGGCTCAGTGACAAGCAAATGTAACTTTTTTTCATTTTTTTTTCTTCAGGTTTGACTTCACGTCGTCGAACCTGAACCACCAGCAGTTTGATGAACTGAAGGAAGAACGTGTGCCCGATGTGGTGAGCCGTAGTCTGTGTAGAGTGGCTCAGTGGTAACGCGTTCGCTTTGTGTCAAGTAAACCCGAGTTCGAACCTGGGTACAGGGGATTTTTTCTCACCTTGCACTAGGCCTTACGGTCTGAACATGGAGTCTTTCGGATGAGACGCCTTTGCTGTCGACGGGGCTATGATTTTAATCTTAATCTTAATCTTTCTGATGAGACGATAAACCAAGGTCCCGTGTGCCCATGCACTTAGCACACGTTAAATCCCAGTGGCGCGCCTCTGGCTGCAATGCGCTCTCCAGGTGGGAGCAACCCGAATTTCACAGAGACGCCTCTGTGACTATAAAGTACCTAATACCTAATCTTCTCTTCGGTATCTTTTTTTCTTTCTTCTTCGTTAATCTCTCTGACAGTTTCTCGTCATTATGAGGGCAGATGCGTCATGCTGCCATTATGCGCCTAACAAAATAGGCCCAACATGTCCGTCTTCGGCGGGAGGAAATATTTGTAAGAACTTTTAGGAAAAAAGGCAGGTGAATGGATCAGTAAGGCAGAAATATAGGTTAGGTTAGCTACATTATAGTCACAGAGGTGTCTGTGAAATTCGGGTTGCGCCCACCTGGAGAGCGCGTCGCAGCCAGAGGCGCGCCACCCCCTTTTTTTTTTGGCATGCGATTTTTGTGTGACTGATGAGCAAGGAAGGGAGGAGGGTAAATTTTGACCAAATGACAACTTTTTTGTTGCCATTGGGTTTAATGTGCTAAGTGCATGGGCACACGGGACCTCGGTTTATCGTCTCATCCGGTATCGTTCATACCGCAAGGCCTAGTGCAAAGTGAGAGGAAAAAACCCCTGTACCCAGGTTCGAACTCGGGTTTACTTGACACGAAGCGAACGCGCTACCACTGTGCCACTCTACACAGTAGTATTAGATGACAGTAAGCAAAGGAGAAAGGCACAGTCAAAGAGAGTGACATATTAAAGGAAATTATAAGCACAGAAATTCCAGGAGGTGTGGGAACTATTTGTGCAAAAGACCCCCACCCCCACCCCACCCCGGTATCCCCACAGGGGGTCTTTTTGTTTGTTTGATAGTTCCATATTTAGGTGTTATAAAAAGACTACAGGGATCATCCCAACAGCGGAAGCACTTGGAACACTATGGTACTAGTGCATCAGCTACGGATGAGAACATTACGTGTGTGACCGTTTTTGATTACCCTGCCACATGGCAGCCACACTCCAACTTCGGGGGATACGCTAGCTGTTGAAGGGACTATGAATGACTAATTAACATGTTTTTGACCAGGGCATGAAGACTGTGAAATGATGATATTTTGTTCTATTTTTAAAAAAATGTTGACGTAAGAAATTGCAAAGAATTTAATTGAGAAAGTTCTTATTTTCCTATGACAACTGCCAATCTGAACAATTCTGTTCAGTGGAAACTTCAATGTTAGGAAGTACTGACTTCATAAGCTGAAGTAAATGGGTTTTTTTTGGTTTGGTTAGCTCTTTTTTGTGTGTTTGGTTTTTACTGCGTATATAGATTTTGGTGAAAACCCCCATTTTAACTCCCCCTAATTTTGCATGTATGTGTGCTTTTTTTTCTCCCTTTTTAACCATTTCACCGCCAGCCAGTTTTTTTAGCCAAAAAATACTGTTAAACTTACCTGGATAGAAACAAAATAGTATCTGCAACATTGTGAATTCCTCTGTGACATGTATAACATTAGGCCTATCCTTACCTCCCAAAAATTAACAAAATAGGGTCTTAAACAACAGGCCCTGATTTGATGCCTTTTATTGACATGGGTGTTAAACCATTGTGGTGCATAAATGCGACATTGGTGGTGAAAGGGTTACTTTTTTAAGCAGTGACAGGTGCTCTAAGGAGTCAACAGGGCAGTAATTTGAATGATGGTATTTTTCTTGTCCCTCTTCAGATTCTGGTGAAGAAGGTGTACGATCGTCCCAGGCGATGCCGACGAAGGAACTGGAAGTTGAAACGAATGGCCGACGGCCTGGACACTGACAGTGTACAGAAGTGAGTGGAGAGGGGGAGAGAGAGAGAGAGAGAGGGATGGAGAGAGAGAGAGAGAGAGAGAGAGAGAGACAGAGAGGGGGGGGAGAGAGAGGAGATGGAGAGGAGAGAGAGGGACACTGGACACAGGAAAACTTTATTTGACAAGGATAAATATTTTAGGCGTGAGAGAGAGAGAGAGAGATATATATATATTCTTTTTCTGATTTTCACTCAACAGTATATGTTATCTTTTTTTATATATTTTTTTTACAATCGAGTGCAGGTGCTTCGTGATTTATCAATAGAACACACACGCAAATAATTTTTAAAAAATCACTTATTATAAAGAAGAAAGATTAAAGTTTATTTTGATATTGGTTAATCAACAATCCATTCGTAAACAAAAGAGTTATGATGGTGTGAAGTTTGGCGCAATCTGCCACTTTCATTGTTGTCTGCCATCAGAGAGAGAGAGATAGAGATTTTGAGAGGGAGAGAGAGAGAGAGAGATTGTGAGAGAGAGAGAGAGACTGAGAGAGAGAGAGATTTTGAGAGGGAGAGGGAGAGAGAGATATATATATTTTGATTCATTCTGTGTACAAAGCTTTATTAGTGTAAACTTGGAAATATTTATTAAGACAGAATGTACGAATGTGTGTGTGCTTGAAATGCGTATATCAGTATATAACTTGGAAATAATGATTGACGGAATATACTAATGTTTGTGTGTTTTAACAACAGTATTTTAGCCAAAAAAACCTTTGATTTAGTTTTTACCTTATGTTTTTATCCCTTTTATAATACATGGTAAGATTTAACGTGGTGACAGCCCTGACCAACTTAATTGGTGAGAAACGTTACAACTCTAATGAAGATGGGGTTAAAAAACAAGATTTATGTAGGGCTTGCCTTCGCTACACATGAGTTTCCTTTTTGGCTCACTCGTGTTAACGAAGTTAACACGAAGTGAGTCTATAGTATGATAGTTGTTCGGATGTGTGTGTGTTGCGTCCGTGGTCCAATCTCCCAAGCTTTAACGTTGGCATTTTCTCAGGGAATAGGTGTACATTGTTCAAACTTTGCATACACATAGATGTCTATGCAAGCTTTCAAACAATAATGATTTGAATAATTAAATACTTAAAACAACACTGTAAACAGATAACAAAACAGATAGCATTTTAGATTAGTGGGTTAGAGAGTATTCAATAGGCAACATGAGTTAAGAAACTCATCAACACTGAAAGCCTCAATAAATAGCTCATTAGTAGGGTGTCTGTCTGTCATGCCAATGGTTCCGGGTTCGATTCTCGGCAAAGGCACTTTAAATATTTTAAATTTTTTAAAGTTGTATCCATATACTTTAGACACCCCTTCATGTTTATGACCCTCCATCTCAAAGTCCCCGAGTGAGCCTTGAAGGCTTGCCTCTTGTTTTGTATTGAAAGAATCTTAATAGTAATACACTGTATAGTTATGATGTTTTCTGTGTTGTTGTTTCAGGGACTACACTGAGTTCCTCGAAGACCTGGAAGAGGACCCTGAGATGAGACTGAACATCAACATCTATAAAGGTAACTCTTTTCTCTTTCACTTTGTTTCTGTCCCCCTCCCCTTCTCTCTCTCTCTTCCCCGTTTTATCTCTCTGATAATGTGTGATATGGCTTTAGTTGTCTGCAGGAATATAAACAACATCAACATGACTTGATACTCTTCCCTTAGTGAGGTTTCCACTTATATAAAGAATCTTGGGCAAGAAGAATGGAACCTTCAACAGGATAAAAAATTGTACAACATTCGTCCAGACCTTAAAGAATATCTTCCTTTGGCTGCTGGCGGCTGGAAGGAAGAAACGGTTTTATGTAGATTGCATACGGGACACACATACTACATGCATTCCTTTCTATTGAAAAGAGAGGACCCGCCTTACTGTGTAGCATGCGATTCTCTAATTTCCATTCGTCATGTCCTTCTGGACTGCTGGGATTTATACATTAGAAGGAAACACTACACTGCGGAGTCAATGAAAATTTTGTTCCGTGGCGTTCCACCTGACACGATCTTTAATTTCTTAAGAGAGATTAATATTCTTCACTTAATGTAAGCTACTGTGATGTTTTTAACTCTAGACGTGTCATGTTTTTACTTGCTAAGTTTGTGAGTGATTAATGTTTTTTAACAAAAAACTTTGATTTTGTTTTTACCTTGTGTTTTTATCCCTTTTTAATACGTGGTAAGATTTAACGTGGTGACAGCCCTGACATGGCCTTAGTTGTCGACAGGGCTATCATTTTAATCTTAATCTCTCTCTCACTGTCTCTCTCTTCCCCGTTTTATCTCCGATATGGCCTTAGTTGTCTGCTGGACTATGAACATCATCATGACTTAATACTCTTCCCTTCGTGAATCTGGTCCAAAAAATCTTTTACCGTAAACGTTTTACAAAGGAACAAATAACAGTTCTGTTTTCATTTTTGTTTTTTTTCTGTTGGGTTTTTATGCAAAAAACGGTTCTGTTTTCATTTTTGGTTTTTCTGTTATATTGGGTTTTTATGCCAAATTGCTCAGCATGAACTTCTGCTCATTAACAATAATATGCTGTGTCTGAAACATTTCTTATTTTCCTGCTTGACTGGATACATATATTTGCTTTAGAATAGGAAAATATCGCAATTTTATCTGTTTTTTTAATTTTTATATTGCTCAGCATGAACTTTGCAATATTGGGGACAGTTCTGATAATTTGCAATTATTTGTCAATTCTGTAATCAGCAAAGTGGTCAAGGCTCCTCAAGGTGGTTCATTTTTTCCTGTCACACTCACACAGAGAAACACAGACTCTGGTTCTCATTGACCTATCTATGTAGGTTTGTGTAGGCATGTAGATATGTAAGGTTGTATTATGTATGTATGCATGTACACTAAGGTATTTGTGTTATATATTTGTGAATGCAAGTTGTATATGTAAACATATGTGTATGTAGGTATAAGTTAGGTAAATGGTTGTATGCGTGCGCATGATGTGTGTGTTGTATGTGTGAGTGTTGTATGTGTGAGTGTGGGTGTATGTGTGTGTGTGTGTGTGTGACCGAGGATTGTATGTGCGTGCGATGTTTAAAATAGTTGCATATTATCTTTTGGCTTTTTTACATACTATATCTCTGTCTTTATTGTGTTTTGTTGATTTGTTTTATCGCTGCAAAAAGAATGTCCTGTAAAATGGACAATAAAAATATTGATTGATTGTTCTCCTGTTTTCATTTGGACTCCACAAGGCGGTGATTCTTCTTCAATCATTCAGACAGTTTTCTGTCAATTATGAGCGCAGATGCACCATGCTGCCGTTATGTGCCTAACTAAGAAATAGTTAGGCCCAGCAAGTCCGATGTCTGCTGGAGGAAGTCTTTTTGTTACTAATGTTAGTGTTTCTTGAAAAAAGGCAGGAGAATGGACCGGTAAGGCAGAAAGATAGTAGATGACAGCAAGCAAGCAAAGGAAAAAGGCAGAGTCAAAGAGAGTGGCAGATTAGAGGAAGCTACAAGCACAGAACTTCCAGAAGGTGGGGGAACTATTTATACAAAAGACCCCCCCAGTATCCCTGGTGGTGATAACATGTTCCTGTTACACAGAAAGATATGTTGAGATACAGAAAGAACACACAGACTGAGCCAGAAACACAGACTTGGATACCGACAGAAAAACGCACCGGAAGCCCCTTATTGATTCTGATAGATCTGGGAATACAAAATGTGCTAAGCGTTGTGGCGTGTGTGCGTGTGTGTGTTTCAGACGGCAGCAAGGTGACAGTGGAGCAGTCAGACACGGAGGATGACGGTGCTCCAACCGTCAGTCTGCAGGAAATGCTGGAAGACCTTCACCTGGCGGAGGACGCTACTGGGGGGGAGGGGGCACCCATGATGGAATAGCCACTGGAGGGGGAGGGAACTCCTTTGATGGAATAGCAACTGGAGGGGAGGGGGTACCTATGATGGAATAGCCACAGGGGGCGGGAGGGGGCACCTATGATGGAATAGCTACAGGAGGGGAGGGAGCACCGATGATGGAATAGCCACTGGGGGAGGGAGGGGGCTCCTTTGATGGAATAGCTACAGGAGGGGGAAGCTCCGATGATGGAATAGCTACTGGGGGAGTGGAACTAATAATAGAACAGCCACTTGTATTGTTTGTTTTTATTAAAAGTGATATGTTGGGGTGGAAGTGGCGATGGGGGTGGGTTGAAATGAAGGGATGAAGATGGGATGAGTGTCGAAGGAGCATGAAATCTGTGGGAATGTAGAGAAGATGAGGGTGGGGAAAATGATAATAATAATGTGGCAAATTACCATGGAGACCAGGGGGAGAGAAATAAAGAGCATTAAAAAGAAAAATGTCTCAAATTCTGTGGCTTTGCATGCCCTGCTCTCATGGTGACCTCAGTTTCGGTTTCCAATCCAGTCTATGCCTTGGTGCGTTCGGGTCAAAGTCATGGGGATCAGTGTGTTCTGGGGAGCTGTCGGTGGACGGTCGTGGTGGCGCCCTCGGAGGAGGACCTCACTCACGCTGGCTCCGTGACTAAGAGAATAGTGTCGTCAGTAGGGGGCTTAGTAGGTGGTGTCCAGGCTACACTGAACTCCGTCGAAGTGACTCAGCAGCAGTGCAGTGTCTCCTCGGTTGGTTGCCTCCTGACGGCCTAACATAGATTCGCTCCCCTTGAGCTGCTGGTCTCAGTTTCTGCGACTTGAACAAACCGGGGTGTAGCTGCGAGTTGGTATTCGAGATGAGCGGCGTGGGAGCCCAGAAGATGGGACAGCCCCCCCCCCCCAAAAAAAAGAAGAGAAATAAAGAATAATGGGAAATATTAATATTTTTCGTGATTGTTATTTTTGTTGTTGAGTGAAACTTTTCCTAATGAAAAAAAACCATGCTATAATTTTAAAGGATTTCATTGATATTGATTCATGTCGTGTACAGATTCACGGTGATTGGGTTGATGCAAATTAATTTTCCTCCACCTTCCCCTTATGTTGCCCACCCCTACTCACATTATACATAGCACATGTATCAGGCATGAAAACATCTCCGTTTTCTCCGCCTAATTTTTTTTCAAAATCGACCAATCTCCGCCTTAAAAAAAAAATCTCCGCCTAAAAAAAATAATAAAATCGAAAATCGAATAAACACTCGGCATGCTGGGTCTTTAAATGGCATGATCATCATTTCGCGCCTTCTCCTCCTCCCGACGTCATCACTTCCAAAATGGCGTCTGAAGAGCAAGCCGTGCACGAAGAATGGATGAAAAAGAAGAAGAAATATCGGAACAGATTAGTTTTCATGCCTGATGTATAATATACCAAGAAGGAGAATGCACCCATTTAAGAGTTGTTTATGTTGGACTTGTTTGTAAAAAAAATTTTGTATTGTGTGGGAAAGAGAACAGGGGGCCGTTGCACAAGGGCTAACGTTACGTTGCGCTCGCTCAAATCGGCGAAAACGGTCTAAGAAACCCCCTTCGTTTGCTGATAGTTCGCGTGGCGTTTTGTTCTTGCAAAACACCGAGCGAGCGGCGAACTATCCGGAACTAGTAGGGGGTGAATACGTTTCTTGTTGATTGGTCCATTAATCCTTTAGCCGCCAGCCATTTTTCAGCCCCAAAATACCATCAAACTTAACTGGGTAGAGAAAAAGAAATATCTGCAATATTGCAAGTTCCTCTGTGACATTAGGCCTATCCTTACCTCCCAAATTTATGAAAATAGGGTCTTTGGATAACATGCCCTGATTTGATGCCTTTTAGTGACATGGGTGTTAAACCATTGTGGTGCTAAAATTTGACATTGGCGGTGAAAGGGTTAAAGTTTGTTTCAAACAAATTTTTGGGACCAATCAGACAAGAGCTTGTAATATTCTTCCGCAAACGTTTTCTAAAGTGTTTCTTAGGCCCCTTTTGGCGTAAGCGTTATTCGTGCCGCGCCCGTTATCTAGAGAAACTCGACCCAGGACTCGGTTCATATTTGTTTCTTTTGTCCTTTTGTGGGGGTGAGACTGGACTTTAACCCTTTCACCGCCAACGTCGCATTTTAGCACCTCAGTAATTTAACACCCATGTTACCAAAAGGCATCAAACTGGGGTCTATTATCCAAAGACCCCTATTGTCTTAGTTTTGGGAAGTAAGGATAGACCTTATTTTATACATGTCACAGAACAATCCCCAATACTGCAGATGGATTTTGTTCTCTACCCAGGTAAATTTAACGGAAATGTTTGGCTGAAATATGGCTGGCAGTGAAAGGGTTAAAATAACAAAATCACTTTTTGTGATTGAACCACCTACCTTGTTCCTATTCTCATTGTCCATGTATCTCGTGTTAAATCTATTGTCATTAACCCCTTCACTGCCAGAGGAAAACTGAGAAATGATCGACTTTCTTGTTATGAAATTTAAAAGAGACCTGCTAGAATCAATCTGAGAAAATGGTCTTGAGATGTACACCTTTCCTGACTTGTCTAAGCCACAAACCACCATTCCAAGGCTATGACATCAAAAGTTATGGCATCATCAGTGACATCACACACCCGTAGTAGACAGAGGGCAGGCGGCGAAGGGGTTAAATGTAATTATTAGCACTCGTGGTGTTAGAAAATGTCAAATAGCAGAGCTTAATCTAGAGCGCGGGATTGGTAAAATCCCCTGAAATTTTGTTCCTTCCCGCGATAATCGGCGCGGGGAGCGGGCCGAGTCCCGCACATTTGCAGAACGGCCCGCAGTTTTTACCGATTGATGCGGGAAGACCTTCGTCGTCTGCTAAACCCGTCGCCTGGACAAACTGAAAGTATCGAGCATGAGCGAAGGATTTCTCGACATTTCATTGGTTCTTGACAAAATGTTAGTGTTAATCAACCAATCGCGTTCTTCTCGTTCTACCGACAGGAAGTTGCGAGAGTTTCGGCCGCCATCTTGAATGTTCTTCAAAATGAAGCGGGCAGGGAGGGACACTGTTTGATTTTGATTTTCGTGGAGACATAGTGAAGAGGAAAAAAAAATGCTGTTCCAAGCGAATGTGAAGACCTCGAAGAAAAGGCTTCTACATCTAAAACGTCGGAAAAGAATGACAACAGTGGCAGTGCAAAGGAACATCGGTTCCAAAATGACTGGTTGAAAAAGTGGCCGAGGTGTAAAGTCTGTGTACGAGGTACTGGTTCTTTTGTATGTGATGTTGGGTTGGATAAAGGGGCGTGCCCCCCATTTTTTGATATGAGGGGGGGACTGCCCCCCTTTTTCAGAAATCCTAGATTAAGCTCTGAAATAGTCGGATGCATGTGTAGCAGTGACACAAAAATAACCATAACTCAAAATTGACAAAAAATGAGATTTTTGACTTTGCAAGCCTGTTGTGAGAAACTAGCCCAGCGACTTAATGTCCCTTTCGTGGTGCTGGGTTACATATAAGAAAATAACTCTGAATTTTGTGTACAGTTTGTAGGGTGCGCCTTACAGTCTGAAAACTTGCGGCCGGTATTTGCTCTGGTTCTTTGTGCTGCAGCCTTTGGGGGTAGTTGGAAAGGCACTTGGTATTCGATGTAACCTTTAATTTGGCGCGACTTGTTGCCATAGTCAATGTGTGACAGAACTGAGAAGCCTTATCGACTTGTTTTGGCGAACGCTCCTCGTTTCAGGCCCCCTCCTCTTGGAATAAACTCCCTTTACCTCTCCGTTCTGCCAACTCCCTTTCTTCATTTAAGTCTTCTCTCAAAACTTCTCTCTTCAAATTATAGCCTGCTATATTTCTTTTTAAAGTACTGCAGACCTGTTTACCCCCTACACAAGTCTTGAGTAGTCTGGATAGCTGAAATGAGTAGTTTGGGTGCAAAATGTGTAGTTTTATTACTTAAACCATCAAATAATGTTCACTGAAAATGAGTAGTAATCAAGAATTAAAGAGCATTATTTTCAGTTTTGAAGAGTAGTAGAGGTCCAAAATGAGTAGAATACTACTCGAAAAGAGTAGAGTAAACAGGTCTGGTACTGTGCCCCTTCCATCCGCGTGTGTTTGTGTGCCTGCGTGTTTGTGCGCGTGTTTAGTGCGTGCGTGCAATATATTTTTGAAGTTTATTTATTTGTATTGCTTGCTCGTTTATTCATTGTAAGCGCTTAAATGCTAATTACTGTTATTGATTTTGACATTGATTTGAGCTTTTGTCTTCATGAGAGTGGAAAATAAAACTTTAAAACATACAAAACGTATGTTTTTTTTGTTTGTGTGTGCACCTATGTGCGTGCATGCAGACTACTCCGATGACAAAACAATTTTTTCTCTTCCTTTTTTATTGATAACATTTCAACTTGGAAAGGTGACCATACCACTTTGTACATACATACATTATTATTATTATTGTCTTTATTAATAGCACAATAACTGATAATCTGCCACAATTCATAACTTTAAAGTAGCAAAGACAAGCAACAATAACAACCAATGCCACGACTCACAATTTTATCTCCTTGAAAGCTCTGCGACAATGCACACGAAGCACCCAGAAGTACAATAGACACACAAATGGAAAAAAAAACCCCGAACAAATGTAGAAAAATTACAAATGAAGCGACTAGCTGGGTTTCATAGGCGTCTTATTCCTGCTCTCTCTCAACAAACCAACCAATATTGTCATGGAGACAAAACGTTTGGTAACTATGAAACTGACAGTTGAATTTTCCGTTTCTAAAATGAGGGGAAGACATTCCAAAGTCATGAATTTTTGTACTGATTCTTGTCTTGTACTTTTGGTGTGGATATGGTCATTAGCTGCCATAATTATTTTTTGTAATGAATATTGCAAGAATGATTCAAAAATAAATGAAAAGCACGGAACACTTATTTCCCAAGTTTTCAATTTATCGATTAGAACTAAAACCCATTCTTTCCAGTAATAACTTTTACTGGCAATTGGTTAAAATTAATCATTTACAAAATGATTTAAAAAAAAAAATATATATACCAAAGCCGGATAAGGTTGACCCTTGGGGAAAAGTAAACCTTCAATTTACATGTGACCCAGCACCATGAAAGGGACATGAAGTGTCAAACTGAGCATTCTGAGTAAATTATATATTTGCAAACTTTACACCCTTCTCTTTCTAATGTAATAATACAAGAATTATTCTTGTATATTTTTCTGTTCTGGAGTTATAAGCATTTAAAGTAAGTCTGGCCTAGCTGAAGAAAATGCATTGACCTACTCGTTTGAAAACACTTACAAGACCATTTAGAGACCATTTAGAGACCATATTAAAGATTATCCTTTGTAAATATGAAAGATAAGATGTTAGAGAACACGAAAATACCATAACTGAAAATTGAAACCAAAGAATTAGATTTTTGACTTTCCAAGACTTGAGAAACTAGCCCAGCGACTTCGTGGTGCTGGGTCACATATAACATGATTTAAAAAAACCTGCAAAATTTCAAATTTAAACACATTTGAAACACCCCCCCCCCCCCCCGGGCTATCACCAACTAGACCAAGAACAGCAAATCTTGTTGATAAACACATGATGAATGCCATGTTCTGCTAACGGTTCTCAACATTCAAAAGAGGTGTACACAAACAGCTCGCTTCAACAATTGTTTGTACAATGCACACAAATCAAAAGCCGCACATAATACAGCGATGGTCAAAGGGGCACAATATTTTTTTCGATAAAAACATTGTCTGAAGCAAAAAACTGTCTCACAAGAATCGAGAAACACAAATGCACCAACAATGCAAAAACGGTGTTGTCATTATGTACAGTTAAGAGAAAAGTCATGAAAACTGTCCATGCATTCACAGATGCAAACTTTTAAAAAAATCAAAAAACGTTTTTGAGAAACGTTTCGTTTTAATCGGTGAGCCTACATATAGTAGAATGTTTTTTGCTACTTTGCATATTTGTTGTGGTCTCTACAGCTATAAATGCATTATTTGTTGAAACATTTTGAAGAAGGGACAAAAATGATGGACATATGATCAGGGGTGGGTGGGTATTTCAGTTTACTATACTTGAGGCTGGGTAATTACGTTTCCCCAAAGTCACTTTACTCGTCTGACAGAGTAAAGCAAGTGTCTGTTTTATGTTCCTTGTTTTTAATACACCATAAACATCATAGTATTTTAGTATATTCTAGTCACAGAGACTTGTTTCTGTGAAATTCAGGCTGCTCTCACCTGAAAAGCGCCATCGCCCCGAGCGGAGCACCACCCTTAGTAATAAAAAACACCAATCCATGCATATTTGTGTAACATAATAAATAATTCGGTAGTTTTTGCTACGTTTGTACAAAAATGAAAAACACTTACAAGCCCTTCCCTTGAACACGAAGCTCTATACTACAATGCTCAACTTCTCTTGATTTGAACCATAATCAAAACCAAACCCCTAACAATCAATACAAAAGTCACTGCAAACAATATACCAACATGATCATAACTGTCAAGCCCAAGGCACACCTTCACTAATAATTTCTCTTTTAAAAATTGACAAAAAAAAACGTAGCTCTCAACATGCAGCTTTCAGCTTCGTTTGCCGTTACTTTAAGCTTTTTTGAAAAAAAAATTCATTATAAATAACGAGACAGTTACCAAAAGGCAATTTTTCCTTCCATTAAATAATCATCATGCCTTTCCATTCTATTATTCCTTGCCATCGATTTATTTTCCCGACCAGTTAATTTTGTAAAATCGTACTTCGTTGTCCTGCTTCTTCCATATATATTTAACACGATTCTATCATTATCGTAATTCCTATTGTAAAATCAGTTAATTTTGTCCTGCTTCTTCCATATATATTTAACACGATTCTATCATTATCGTAATTCCTATTGTAAAATCAGTTAATTTTGTCCTGCTTCTTTCATATATATTTAACACGATTCTATCATTATCGTAATTCCTACCCTTTTTTTTTGGAACTTACAAAACTTTTCCAAGCAAAAGCATGCCCTTTCCCATTTACCTTTAGAATGCTTTTTCTTTTTAGCAAGTCGAAATTAACAAGTTCCTACCTAAGAAAAGAAAGAAAATTAATCAAGACAAGTGTACTATCAAGTTCCCGGCTATTAAAAATATCGAGTGTGTTAAAAAAACAACCCAAAACAAGAATCTAGTTTGTAGCTAAGCTTTCAAGAGCCTTTGTTCAATAATATTACTTTGGGGTGTGCTTGTGCGTCAGAATCTTCTTCTGCGTTCCCAAGCCATATGGCCACAATGGGTAAGGTGAGTATGTGTCTGGTTTTCAGTTTTTACTGGTCTCCCCGCTGCGTACAGCTGACATTCCGATTTTGGAGCAGCTCAAGAGAAAAATTTGGAAGATTTAAAAAAAAAAAGAAGTCAGAATGGGCCAATAAGTAAGAAAGATAGTAAATAGAAAGCAAAGGGAAAAGGCAGAGTCAAAGAGAGTGGCAGATTAGAGGAAATTACAAGCACAGAACTTCAAGAAGGTTGGGGAAGTATTTTTTTTACGAAAGACCCCCCCGGTATCCCCACGGGGAGTGTGTCAGAATAAGAGCTGACCTTTCAACGTTTATCTTCGAAAATGTTTGTAACTATACATCACTTGAAGTTGAACTTACATAAATCTATAGAACTGGTCCGTTTTAATTAAAGAACTAGGGAAGAAAAAATGTGTTTGTAATTTGTTCTAAAAACAAATTTGATGCTACTCTTTGTCAGTTAAGTGCTTTGAGTTTGATCTACCAAATGTTGATCCGTCTGATTTTGTTCTCCAGTTTATAAACATTTGACTGCTTACCCACATTTGATCACTGAGGCTTTTTGATTTTTGCCTTTTGTTTTAGATTGCTACAAAAAACACTTTTTTTCTTTTCGGCTGTGGCGACACAAATACTTTCTGAACCTTTGCTTCCCCAAAAAAAATTACACACAAAAATTCAGTTGTACATTTCAGCCTATCTTGATAATATATTTTGATACATTCGAGTTTGACGATATTTTCAAGCGATATGAAACCATCCACGTTCCTCGATAATAAATAGCATGACAGCATGATATGAACATAGACTTTCCAAACAACCGGATGAAGAATAATGAAGTACCGTCATTCATGGACTATAAGCCGCAACTTATTATTTTACCCCCCCCCCCCCCCCCTTTGCGGCTAGTACAGTGCCGCGGCATAAACATTACCAAAAGTGAAAGTAAACTCAACGGCATCCTTGATTCAGACCTTTGATCTGTGGCCTTGTTTACTTACGGTTGACGACCAAAAAAAATCACCTTGATTTCTGTATATTTTTCACAAAATGACGATCTGTTTCACGGTCAGACACTTTCGTTTTGGCAGTCAACATACCCGCGATCAACTCTCGACTCACCCGGAAGCGGACATCGTGCATCGCCACGATTCCGCGGCTTGTGCTTTACTTTTTTCAGATTAAAAAGAAATAATATGGGATGAGGTTTACATTACGAAGCGGCTTGAAGTCCGTGAATTACGGTATTGTTAACTTGCCACAACATTACATCAATTTTTGTCATTCTGAAGTGTTCGTTAGAAAAGACACGACCCAGTGTCGGACATTTTGTCAAACCTTTTTGCCTACACAAAGCAAAATAAACACTTGAACCAAAAAAACTGATACCCTGATAAAAACTTGACCTGACTAGATAATCCCAACAGGCTGGAAGCGTAATGAAGTGATATTAGTTGTGATCAAAACCAAACCTGTACTTGTACATCGATTTCTTCGTCACATTATTTCATAATTTAACAATACACGTACAGCGATAGCAAAAAGTACACACAGGGGGGGTGGGATTACTTGTCATTTTCCGCTTGATGCTTTCGCCATTAATTAACTTTGAACAGAAGCAAAGCAACAACAAAAAATATTCATCTTCCAAAAAAATACTCTTTCACACACATACCATAAACGGTAAAAAACCGGGGGTTAGGAATTGTCTGCGATGGGATTTCCAGATATGAATGATCAATGATTTGGTGAGAAGGATTTATTTTACATTATGAATATTCTGGAATTTATTAATAAGAGGATGATGATGAGCCCACTTGTCATGTGTACCGAACACACAAAGCCCCAAATCGCGTTGCACACTACACTACAGAGAGATGTTACAATGTAACGTAAGGACTACCAACAACACAAAGTTCAACCCTACCAATACCATCACACCTCTAACTTCCAACCTCATCACATCTTATTGGCCACTGCAACAACCGTGTTTTGCTAGAGTGAATGCCCTTGGTAGATGCTTGAGTAATGACCGAACAAGGGCATAACTCTCGCCAATAACCCTATTCAAGGCCACTAAATGGCTGCCTTTCGCAAGAGTGAATGCCCTTTTCAGTACTGACCAACAAGTGATTCACTCTCGCTGTCAAGGGCATTAATAACCCTAGTTACAGTGGCCAATACACAACCTTTTACTTTGCCAAGTAGGTTTGTCTTTTAATTCTTCCTACCAATAAGATTTGGCGAGATCCTCTGTATCTTCCCTACCAGCTCATCACCAAGACAGGTTGTTGAATCACTTGATATGGATTGCTGTTCAGTGGACAAATGATTTTGGATTTTTAATAAATTTTGTTCCTTCACTTAGTGACATTATTTTCACTCTTTCCACCATCAATTGTTAACCCTTTCACCGCCAAAGTCGCATTTATGCACCACAAGGTTTAACACCCATGTCACTAAAAGGCATCAAATCAGGGCCTGGTATCCAAAGACCCTATTATTTTTTTTATTTTGGGAGGTTGTATATATGTCAAACAGGAATTCGCAATATTGCAGATAAAAAAATGTCTGTACCTAGTTATGTTAAATGTTATTTTTTGGCTGAAAAAAATGGCTGGCAGCGAAAAGGTTAAAGCTGTTAATTGCCAGCAGCAAACAACCACACACCCATCAATGAAATGAAATAAAGTAGGCAATCTTGGATATTGGACAAACGCATCACACACTGCAAAAGTGTCAAACTGCACATTTTGCAGCACTTAAAAAATGTAACTTACAGTGGCTTGACAGTCAGTTCAATGCACAAAACTTAACAGCAAGCTGAACTATTTCACATAGCTTTGACAAAACAACGGCGTATCACGTGTTACACTAACTATAGGCAAAAAATGAACATACAGTGGCTTGACAGTCAGCTCAATGCACAAAACTTAACAGCAAGCTGAACTATTTCACATAGCTTTGACAAAACAACGGCATATCACGCGTTACACTAACTATAGGCAAAAACTTAAAAACGGATAAGCATCTACTAGGTCTTAATTACTCCACAAAGATAGTAATAACTTTAAAAAAAAATCAATGACGCCAAGATGAACGAAGGAGCATTCGTAAAGTAGTACTCTGGTACTCTGGAAGGAAAGCGGCACTCTTACTACATGTGCATGAAGTAGCGTAAAGAAAATAATTCATAGCAACCTATTTCTGATCAGTAAAAAACATCAAAATTGTGTTGAATACAAATGTTGTTTGAACCACAGAATTATCGTTATATATAGCAATATCCCAGATAAAATAAAGGACATCCATCACAAAACACAATAAAAACGTAATCAGTGGAGACAATACCATTCATCAACATCGCTCAACATAACGAATTTTATGTCAAAAGTGAGTCTACCCAGATCTTGACAAAAAAAAGTATTAAAAACCCCATGCAATAACCTGTACGGGATTTGCAAAAGAAATAACAATAAAATCCTGAACAAGCATGTGACAATTCAAACCTTCACCTACGTTTCTAAACCAACAGAGCTCCCAATCGTCTCGCAAAACAAGGGGTCCCAGGGACTCCTTCACGTTACAGCATAGAGGGTCCTAGAGGGGGGATAGAGGGTCCCAGTGGCATTGTGAATGCTAAAAAGAATTTTTCTAGTGCATCCCTGGGACCCCCTGCACATTCTTTTAGAGGGTCCTTTAGAATGTTAGTACTTCACAGACCCCCAAATGGGGGTCCCTGGGAGCCTTGACCAAGCACCTGTTTCTCAGCATCTTTTGGAAAATGTTTATGTTCTTCACTCCAATCTTCAAAACCGTCACTGCCAGAATTCACATCGGATAACATATGTAATTCAGGCCGCTACATGCATAGTCGCACACATCATTGGACCAGTTTCTACATCTGTGATTTTCAAGCAGACATGTTCAACAGAGACTCGCTTCAAAAACCACAGATACACACCAGTGTCAAACCCTGCCTAACATACACCCCAGTAATCAGCTTTATTCAATCTCTTCCCTACTTATTCATCACTAAAAATAAAAAGTCTACAGAACAGCGACCACCTCGCAATTTACGGGCAGTTTGGGTCAGTCAAATGGGTAGTCGGAACATCAAGGTTTAAATATAAAGTTTGAAAGTCCACGTTACTTCACTTCAATAGCAACACAAGGAGAAAGTAACACAAGTTCCACTGAAGACGAATCCTTTGAAACACAAAACAGATCGTCCACAACGTCTGGATGGCCACTGTAAGTGTTCTCGACACTTTTTCGTTCAAGGAGGAACCCCCATAATCATTAGATGGTTTTTTTTTAAGGGGTATTCACCAGAAGGTACTATCAACCTCATTTGTTTTGTGATCGTACATTCCAGCTTATACCACTCAAAAAGGTGGAGTCACTAACGGTTGACAAATATATCGTTTATCCACATGATCTCATTTCACATAGAGTTTTCAAGGCATGCAAGCAAAGTATGTTTTCTTAAACCACCATCCTCCTCCCACCCTTCACCCTCTTTCTCCCCACACATTTCGAAATGTTCCCCCTTCCCATTTTAGATTATTTTCTTCAAAATCGGTGAATTTACTTCAGAGCGGCAGCTCGACTGTAGGGTCAGTTAGCGCTTGGTGGGTCGGTTATTTTGCATCTCATTCCGGTGAAATTTAAGAAGATCCAATATGTTTCATTTTAAATACAAAGGTGGTTTATTCATTTTGATATCTACCTCCTTTTTTGTTCCCTTCAAAAAAGTTAATGTATATCTATACGAGCTCATGTTTAAAATACATATCGTCGGTGAAATTAAAAAAACTTGTATCTCGACCTTTTGGGGTTATCGAGTTAGATACATAGTCAGCTTTCTAATTTTTCCCGCCATCTTCCACCAAAAGCTCGTATCTCTAACGACTTTCTATCTGGGGAAAATAAGGTGGTGAAAATAGAAGAAAAACTTGTAAGTCCCAAATTCAGATCTAGTTAAGGACAAAAATCTTGTATCTTCGTTCTTTTCAAGTCAAATTTGTTTTAACAAAATGCAGGACTAAACTCACAATGTCTTGAACAACATATTCATTATAGTTAATCAATCGTGGTCAACGCGGTTAATTTTTAAAACAGTTTTCATTTTTCTCAAAACTACAAAAATTGAGATACAAGGTTTTTGAATTTCACCGACGATATACAAACACGACAAAGGTGGTTTATCTATTTTGATGTGATTTTCATTCATTTCAATGATTGTGTATCTGTATGAACTTATATCCAAAATACACAACAAGGTGGTTATCTATTTTGATGTGATTTTTATCATTTCAATAATGAATGTGTATCTGTATGAACTTATATTCAAAATACACAACAAGGTGGTTATCTATTTTGATGTGATTTTCATTCATTTCAATAATGAATGTGTATCTGTATGAACTTATATTCAAAATACACAAGGTGGTTATCTATTTTGATGTGATTTTTATCATTTCAATAATGAATGTGTATCTGTATGAACTTATATCCAAAATACACAAGGTGGTTATCTATTTTGATGTGATTTTTATCATTTCAATAATGAATGTGTATCTGTATGAACTTATATTCAAAATACACAAGGTGGTTATCTATTTTGATGTGATTTTTATCATTTCAATAATGAATGTGTATCTGTATGAACTTATATTCAAAATACACAAGGTGGTTTATCTATTTTGATGTGATTTTTATCATTTCAATAATGAATGTGTATCTGTATGAACTTATATTCAAAATACACAAGGTGGTTATCTATTTTGATGTGATTTTTATCATTTCAATAATGAATGTGTATCTGTATGAACTTATATCCAAAATACACAAGGTGGTTATCTATTTTGATGTGATTTTCATTCATTTCAATAATGAATGTGTATATGTATGAACTTATATTCAAAATACACAAGGTGGTTATCTATTTTGATGTGATTTTTATCATTTCAATAATGAATGTGTATCTGTATGAACTTATATTCAAAATACACAAGGTGGTTATCTATTTTGATGTGATTTTCATTCATTTCAATAATGAATGTGTATCTGTATGAACTTATATTCAAAATACACAACAAGGTTGTTATCTATTTTGATGTGATTTTTATCATTTCAATAATGAATGTGTATCTGTATGAACTTATATTCAAAATACACAACAAGGTGGTTATCTATTTTGATGTGATTTTTATCATTTCAATAATGAATGTGTATCTGTATGAACTTATATTCAAAATACACAAGGTGGTTATCTATTTTGATGTGATTTTTATCATTTCAATAATGAATGTGTATCTGTATGAACTTATATTCAAAATACACAAGGTGGTTATCTATTTTGATGTGATTTTCATTCATTTCAATAATGAATGTGTATCTGTATGAACTTATATTCAAAATACACAAGGTGGTTATCTATTTTGATGTGATTTTTATCATTTCAATAATGATTGTGTATCTGTATGAACTTATATTCAAAATACACAACAAGGTGGTTATCTATTTTGATGTGATTTTTATCATTTCAATAATGAATGTGTATCTGTATGACCGTATATCCAAAATACACAACAAGGTGGTTATCTATTTTGGTGTCTTTTTGTTGTCGCTCCTTTCCAAAGTTAATGTGTATCTGAACTTTTCTTGTAAGTGCAGGTGGGTAAAAATTGTTCGATGTCTGTATCTTTTCTTCTTTTCTGTAAATAATTTAACAATTGGTGTTTTACTTGAAACTTTAAATAAAGGTGGGCTAATCAGTAATCTGTAACAATTTGATTTCTTTCACTGAATCAACTTTAAATTTCACATTTTTCTTTTTGTAAATAACGGCGAGTAGTTGTTGTTTTCTTTTTTGAAGTTGGTAGGGGCGTGGTTTGCGATACTGTACCCCCAAGTTTAACCCTTTTACCGCCAACATCGCATTTTAGCACCACAGTGATTTAACACCAATGCCACTAAAAGGCATCAAATTGGGATCTATTATCCAAACACCCTGTTGTCTTAGTTTTGGGAAGTAAGGGTAGACCTTATTTTGTATCTGTCACAGGAGAATCCCCAATACTGCAGATGGATTTTGTTCTCTACCCAGGTAAATTTAATGGACATTATTTGCTAAAATATGGCTGGTGGTGAAAGGGTTAAAGATTGAACATCTATCCTGTGATAAAGCCCCCTCCCCCACTCCTCAAATAAGAGAAGACAGAAGAAAAACCTAAAAAGAAAACACAAGCCTATGACTATTTCATACGGTATGATTCATTTTCAAATTTGAACTTCGATAAGAATGAGATGATTTCGAAGAAAAAAAATGTGTTTGCTCCTCGCGACTAGTCTTTTAAAAATAGTTTGGGTATGATCACAGCTCTATAAACACTGAACAAAAACAGAAAGAAAGCTAGAAATCTTAACCACAACCCCGCCCCCAAAAAGGTCAATAGAAATGACAATCAATGCGCCAAACCATTTGGCAGTAGGGTGGCTCTAGAATGAACGTTCTCATCTTGAAAACCAGGGCCTGTATTCACATTGAGATAGCATGAGACTTATCATCATGATAATCTTAGAAGTCCATCTAAAGTAGTAGGATTTAATAGGACTCTAGTTTGAGACTTATCATCATAATATCTTAGAAGTCCTTCCATAGGATTTAATAGGACTCTAGTTTGAGACTTATCATCATGATATCTTAGAAGTCCTTCCATAGGATTTAATAGGACTCTAGAAGGACTTATAAGATCTGGTGATAGGTCTCATACTATCTCAATGTGAACACAGGCCCAGATGTCTGGATTCCTAACAGGGGAGAGTCACAGATCTATCTGCTGGCCTTCATCTTCTTGAGCTCGAGGTGTGAGAAAAGTCCATTGAAAAGAAACGAGACCAACACCAATACCATGCACATATTACCCAACACACTCCCCTGAAGTGTGGCTGCCCATGTGGCGGGGTAATCAAAAACGGTCACACACGTAATGTTCTCATCCGTAGTTGATGCACTTGTACCAGTGTTCGAGTGCTTCCGCTGTTGGGATGATCCCTGGAGTCTTTTAGCCAGGGAAAGCCAACAAACAACAAATAACCCAACACTTAAAAACATCTTGTTCGTGCTTTCAAAGGGGTGTTGGTGAATCATTGATCGAGAAACATCTTGTCTGTGCGTTACTTTGGGGATAGCAACAAACTCTACAATTCTAGCAGCTTGTTATAAAACGCTTTTCTATTATCTAATGTTTCTCAAATCCTATCTCATCCTGTGCTGCGCATCTTCGTCTTTGAACCCCTGTATATGTCAATAATTGCCGATAAACGGCAGGTGGACATAACTGGAAGAAGAAGATAAAAAGGCAGAAATTGTAGTGAATGAAAACAACAGAAAAGTTTTATACACTGTGATAACTCTTATGGGCCAGCCACACGTCCGCTAACATCGCACGACTGTACGATACGATTCGATCACGTGGCCTCCAAGAACAATTGTGATTCGCGCTTTGAGATCACGCGATCGAATCGTATCGTACAGTCGTGCGATTCTAGCTGACGTGTGGCTGGCCCTTTGCTGTTTCTATGATCACATTTAAAAGCGAATGTTTAAAAAAGCGTTTCACCTTCTTAGTCTCTTATGCGAGTGTTACTTGTTTGTTTTGTTCACAGTTTGTTTGTTAGTGGTCTTTCTTTCTTGCTTTCTTTCGTTCTTCGCTGTTCGACATTAGGGCTACTAGTAACACACAAACACACGCAGATGCATGTACACAGCCTGCAAGCACACACACACACAGAGTTTCCGGTCTTCCAATCAGATGCTGAAATTTCATACAGCTCTAAAACATTGATCATTAAAATCACGCGTCTAGTTTTCGTTTTCCTTCGTTAAAATCATGCGTCATTCTGTTCCGTTGGTTACCTTATAAAAAAACCCAGTTCCTACACACATTACAATTCCCAGACTGAACCTCCCACCCCCACCCCCACCACAAGAAAAGAACATGAATATGATCAAACACAGCACACAATTCAAGAGAAGTCATCTAAACCAAATCAGTCCAATGTTTGAAACTCAACAAATGCTTCCAGTAGCACATCAAATCAGTCCAACGTTTGATGCACACACACACACACTTCAGTATACTCCAATGTATTTCACTGCTTTGGCTTGCCACTCTACTACAGAAGAAAGGTCACAGCAAGCTCTCGTCTACAAATTCACCATCTCTCCTTCAATAAAGTCTCGATTTCTCCCTCTGTTTAAATGTGCAGTGTTCTCCGTTTCCCCACACCACAATCAAACTGGAAATGCCCCACTTCTACTGCAGACCATCACCGCTAATTTGCCTGTGAAAATTCAATTCAACGTCGATGCCTGTCTCTCCGGTTGTCGTCTTTTGACAGGCAGACAACAGCTTGAAGAAGCCGACTCCCACGTTCATGCTGTCTGTCCCATGATGCAGTGCAGTTTGAAGAAGCCGACTCCCACGTTCATGCTGTCTGTCCCATAATGCAGTGCAGTTTGAAGAAGCCGACTCCCACGTTCATGCTGTCTGTCCCATGATGCAGTGCAGTTTGAAGAAGCCGACTCCCACGTTCATGCTGTCTGTCCCATAATGCAGTGCAGTTTGAAGAAGCCGACTCCCACGTTCATGCTGTCTGTCCCATGATGCAGTGCAGTTTGAAGAAGCCGACTCCCACGTTCATGCTGTCTGTCCCATAATGCAGTGCAGTTTGAAGAAGCCGACTCCCACGTTCATGCTGTCTGTCCCATGATGCAGTGCAGTTTGAAGAAGCCGACTCCCACGTTCATGCTGTCTGTCCCATGATGCAGTGCAGTTTCACCGTTGATGATGAGGGAGGGAAGGGAGTCGAAATGATATGCGCATATGCGGCGCACACGCACAGAAAGAAAGAAAGGGGAATAGAAAGAATGGGATGAAGCACATGACTTTGATGCTCTCTCTCTCTCGCGCGCGCGCTCACATGCACAACTGCAAACACACACACACACATACAGGAAGGGACAAAAGGCCAAGGGGTGGGAATCACGCGAAATACATGACTTTGATGGTGTCGGGGTGCGCGGTTACTGCCCTTGCCATCACTGCCGGGTTTCGGTCCTCGCTGTTGTCGGAGTGACGACTGCCTTCACCGCTGCAACAGACAACATTTACGCATCAGTAGTATATCATTAGCATGTCATTAGCAGAGACGCCTGCCCTAATTTTAGATTTTCATGAACAAAAACCTTAAAAATCCTGAATTTACCACGATTTCCCGGACATGTCAACAAAATGTTGCTTACTTGATACAGTGGAACCTCCATTATAAGACCCCCTCCCACATAAGACCTACTTCTCCGAGTCATTGCCCTTCTTTGTAAGTATTAAAATTACCTCTCTTAAAGACCCCTCCCTTATAAAACCTCATTTTGGATGATTTTTGAAGGTCTTATAAGGGAGGTTCCACTGTATGTCATTAGTATCTTATATCAACTCAATGATTCACTCATGTGTAGCGGTACCATAGCCGATGAGGTTTAACCGAGGCGTGGTTACTGCTACACATATCTGTATCGTTAAAATATCGGGACTTTACTGGTGTTGCACTGCCTCCGGTCATTGCCTCCAGTATCGTTCCCATCATCTTTGTATTTACAAATGCCCCACATGGTCGAAAGACCGCAGAGGGCATAAAATCCTATTTTCGGATATCATTAGTATGTCATTAGGCGATTAGCAGAGACGCCTGCCGAAATTCTAGATTTTCAGGAACAAAAACCTTAAAAGTCCGGAATTTACCACGTTTTCTCAGAACATGTCAAGAAAATGCTGCTTACTTGAAATTATCAACGATGTCGTTCCTTCTGCTATGCTAATTCATGTGAGTAATATTCACAAAACGTAAGCAGTCTCTTTTGTTTGCTTCCCTAGCCTGACGGACAGCTTTTTAGCATGTTTTTTATTTAACGGAAATTATTGTTTTTGCTTGCATATTTGTTTGATTGAGTGTATGTGTGTGTGTGTGTGTGTGTGAATGTGCGTGTGTCCCATCTATTGTTAGTTAAAATTTATATTTTTGATTGTTTGCATGGATAAGGAGTGATTGTACATTTTCTTCATTCAATGTGTATTATTTATATAATGTGTATATGTTCTGCATGTTTCCGCTTGCGCACCTGTTTGTGTGTGTGTGTGTGTGTGTGTGTGTGTGTGTGTGTGTGTGTGTGTGTGTGTGTGTGTGTGTGTGAATCACAGTTTTTGCTTGTTTTTAACTTTCTATTGTTTCTGTAAAGCGCATTGAGCTTTAAGGTAATGCACTATATAAGTTTCCTAAATAAATAAATAAATGACGCACATCTTTTTGGCATATCTGGGGTCATTCGACTGTTATTTTCTTCTGTGCGGTGGAAAAAAACCTGCGATATTCAGTCCAAATAGGAATTGTTCGGAAATAATGAAGGGCAGTAATTTCAAGGTGTGTGTGTGAACGATTCCGCCTAACCGAGAGGGGAAAACAGGGGAAGTTATGCTGGCTTCGTTAGCCGTCGCCTCGCGTGTTTGAGTAGACAGACATCACAAAGAATGTGTGTCATTCTAAAGTTGTCGTCATTTATATTTACGTTTTGCAAAGTTCGATCAGTTTGTGGCCAATTGTAACCACCCCTCATTTCTCTAAAACAAAAGTTTGCAAGTCGCTCACTCACATCCTGGTTTATCTCTTCGACTCTGCCTTTTCCCTTTGCTTCCTGTCATCTACTATCTTCCTGCCATTCCAGTCCATTCTCTTGCATTTTTTCAAGAAACGCTTTCAAAAAGATTTCCTCCAGCCGAAGTCAGACTTGCTGGGCCTAACTATTTCTAATTGACTAATTAACAAGAAACTGTCTGAGTGATCGAAGAAGAAGAAGTAAGAAAATATAGTTATAAAATCTGAAAATTGGGTAACATTTGAGGGGTGCGGGATAGTCCGAAAAATATGGCAAGTCAAAATTGAAACTTTATTTTGAGATAGCCGATAAATTAGATTAATCAACTAAAAAAAAAAAATTGTGGGGGGGGGGGGGGGGACAAAAAGTTATTGTAAAAAATTTAAATAAATCCCCCTCCTCAAATGTTCATGTTCACACTGAACATTTTCACTGAGAAGCAGCCTTCTGCCATTCTCAGGAAAGGGATAGGGTAAGGATCAGCCTAGGGTTATTTTCATAAATGAAAGAACCAGACTTTGAGATTGAAGGTTGTAAACACGAACGGGGTGTCTATAACTGTCGGTCTTTTGGGGTTATCTTTCTCTACTGTCTAGTTTTGAAGTCGGTTTGGGGTAGTTCCGGTTCAAAAATAGAATTATTAACGGAAGTTACCTACCTTAAACAACAACTATATTTTGTTCTTGTCTTCAAGTCTTGGGGTATTAATGTGGCCGTATCAAGTAAACAAATAAGAACATAACTGTTTATAGTCAACGAATGTAAACACTTTAAGAAAATAACATGAACGAGGACTTAATATTATTAAATCTACAAACTGATAACTGAGCAATTAAACACCCCTCTATTTCAATTACGGAGCAGCCATGCCGTGTTTACAGCATTTCCTAACCGGAACTAAGTGTCCTAACGGGCACAGAACTCGTCTGTTACTTCCGTTTTCATTTCGCAACAGTGCTATAATACAAGTTGCCCCCCATTTTACCCCCCCCCTTTTTGAGCATGCTTATTTCCACTGAGTGCAACTCCCCCAAATGAAAAAGAAACTTCTTCTTCGATCGCTCAGTTTCCTGTCAATTATGAGCGCAGATGCATCATGCTGCCGTTATGCGCCTAACTAAGAAATAGTTAGGCCCAGCAAGTCCCACTTCGGCTGGAGGAAGTGTTTCGTGAAAACATGCAGGAGAATGGACCGGTAAGGCAGAAAGATAGTAGATGACAGTTAGCAAAAGGGAAAAGGCAGAGTCAAAGAGAGTGACAGATTAGAGGAAGTTACAGGCACAGAACTTCCAGAAGGTGGGGGAACTATTTACCGTATTTTTCGGACTATAAGGCGCACCTTTGTATAAGGCGCACCCCCCAAATTTCAGATTTTGTTACTACAGTTTCTTACTATTTCATCAGTCACATTATAAGGCGCAGGGGTCCGAGTCTGGGCAAAAAGTATCAGAAAAATACGGTATACAAAAGACCCCCCGGTATCCCCCCGGGGGGCAAAAAGAAACTGAAATGGCAGGGGTCCAGGAGCCCCCCAAATCCCTAGGGGCATCCAGGGGAGCAACATCCATAAAAAAAAGACACTGCTGTCCTCTTTTCTTCTATTATTGTCTTAAGCCTTTCACTGCCAATGTGCTATTTTTGCACCACAATGATTTAACATCCATGGACGGTATTCACGTTGAGATAGCATGAGACTTAGCATGATGCTAACTTAGAAGCTCTTCCAATAGTCCTATAGGATTTAATAGGACTTTTGGAAGAGCTTCTAAGTTAGCATCATGCTAAGTCTCATGCTATCTCGACATGAATACCGTCCCAGGTCACTAAAAGGCGTCAAATCAGGGTCTGTATTCCAAAGAGCCTATTTTGGTAAATTCTGGAGGTAGGGATAGGCCTTACGTTATACATGTCATAGAGGAATCCTCAATATTACAGATGATTTTTGTTGTTGGTCTACCCAGACAAATTTAATGGAAATGTTTTGCTAAAAAATGGCTGGCAGCGAAAGGGTTAATCCCCTTTTGAGTCAGTTTGAGTCCTTAGTTGTGTTTGAAAGCAATAGAGTGTCACTTGAGAGAGAGAGAGAGAGAGAGAGAGAGAGAGAGAGAGAGAGAGAGAGAGAGAGAGAGAGAGAGAGAGAGAGAGAGAGAGAGAGAGAGAGAGAGAGCATTTCTCGGCAAGAGCGACCACGTTCAAAATTCCCGAATCGGCTTTTTTGTAGTTGATGTGCTGTTATCCATTCTCTGTTTGACGAATTCAAAACAAAAAAGAAAGTTCAATTTCAGGTAAAAAAGAAAAAAAAAGACCACCCTGAAATCCTTATGAAAAGTTGGACCCATACAACACGCTATGGCCGTACCTGTCGTGCTCTTTCTCCACCAGGTGGTAGCGCGCCCTGAAGGCCACCAGATGGGCGTAGTAGGCGGGGGCCGGGATGGACACGGAGCGCGTGCACCGCACGTACGTGTGGCACAGCTGGTAGGTCAGGATCTGAAGCTCGTCCGCCGAGAATCGATTGTCATCCCACAGCACGTGGTAGTGAGAGGGTCGGCTTGTGCCCTAGAAAACGGAGAGAGAGAAATCAAGAATACAAATATTCATCAATCAATTTTATACAATGCATGTATGTGTGACACAGCTGGTAGGTCAAAACAGGATCTGAAGTTCGTCCGCCGAGAATCGATTGTCGTCCCACAGCACGTGGCAGTGAGAGGGTCGACTTGTGCCCTGAAAATGGAAAGTAAATGTATGATAATTTTATATAAATCAATTATATGTGTAAGTGTGACATGGCTGGTACATCCACAAACATCTGCAACATGTCCGCCAAGAATCCGCTGTCGTCCCACAGCACGTGGTAGTGAGCCCTGAAAATGGAGAGAGAGAAATCAAGAATACAAATATTCATCAATCAATTTTATACAATGCATGTATGTGTGGCACAGCCGGTAGGTCAAGACAGGATCTGAAGTTCGTCCACCGAGAATCGATTGTCGTCCCACAGCACGTGGTAGTGAGAGGGTCAGCTTGTGCCCTGAAAATGGAAAGTAAATGTATGATAATTTTATATAAATCAATTATATGTGTAAGTGTGACATAGCCGGTATATCCACAAACATCTGCAACGTGTCCGCCAAGAATCCGCTGTTGTCCCACAGCACGTGGTAGTGAGAGGGTCGGCTTGTGCCCTAGAAAATGGAGAGAGAGAAATCAAACATATAAATATTTATCAATCAATTTTATACAATGCATGTATACAATGCACCCCCCACTGACCTGAATCCCGGCATGGCTGCACAGGTAAAGTCGAACTCGGTGGGGTGGGTGATGCCCATATCCACAGTACTGCCGGCAGGGATATTGCCCCTGCACCCTTTCCCAAATCCCATTCTCCACGCCCACCCCCCCTCCACCTCCACCCCAACAGACCTGAATCCCGGCATGGCTGCACAGGTAGAAGTCGAACTCGGTGGGGTGGGTGATGCCCATGTCCACGGTGGTGCCGGCGGGGATGTTGCCGCTGCGCCCGGTCTGGTCCTTGCGGTCGGAGCAGAAGAGCCGCGTGTGATGCCTCTTCTGGACCACGATGAAGGTGATGCCCGGCCGGTAGTCCACCTCCAGCTTGGTGCAGGCTTCGCGGATCGCCCGCAGCTCGTGGCTCAGCACCTGCACATAGGTCTGCACACATTGAGCAGGCACCCACATTGTGGGGCTGAGGACACACTCATGCTAAGCCGAAATTTACACCAAAAAAAAAAGTCTTTCATTCAACAGACGAAATAAACCACTCAGGCACGCTCATGCTAAGCCGAATAAAAAAAGAAAAAGAAAAAAAAGTTTCATTCAAGACAAAATAAGCAACTCACTCAGGCACACTCATGCTATGCCAAATTTACCTATAAAAAGAAACCAAAACCCTTTCATTCAACAGACAAAATAAACCACGCTCATGCTAAGCCGAATTTACCTCTTTAAAAAAACACACATTTCATTCAACAGACGAAATAAACCACACTCTGCGCACCCACATTGTTGGGCTGAGGACACTCATGCTAAGCTGAAGTTACCTCTAAAAAAAAGAAAAAGAAAAAGAAGTTTCATTCAACAGACAAAATAAACTCACTCAGGCACACTCATGCTATGCCGAATTTACCTATAAAAAGAAACTAAAAGTCTTTCATTCAACAGACGAAATAAACCACACTCAGGCACACTCATGCTATGCCGAATTTACCTCTTAAAAAAACACCCAACTTTCATTCAACAGATAAAATAAACAACTCACTCAGGCACGCTCATGCTAAGCCGAATTTACCTCTTAAAAAAACACCCAACTTTCATTCAACAGATAAAATAAACAACTCACTCAGGCACACTCATGCTATGCCGAATTTACCTCTTAAAAAAACACCCAACTTTCATTCAACAGATAAAATAAACAACTCACTCAGGCACGCTCATGCTAAGCCGAATTTACCTCTTAAAAAAACACCCAACTTTCATTCAACAGATAAAATAAACAACTCACTCAGGCACGCTCATGCTATGCCGAATTTACCTCTAAAAAGAAACACCCAACTTTCATTCAACAGATAAAATAAACAACTCACTCAGGCACACTCATGCTATGCCGAATTTACCTCTTAAAAAAACACCCAACTTTCATTCAACAGATAAAATAAACAACTCACTCAGGCACACTCATGCTATGCCGAATTTACCTCTAAAAAGAAACAAAAATCCTTTCATTCAACAGACGAAATGAACAACACTCAACAGAATGTATTAACAGACGAAAAATAAACACTCAGGCTATGCCAAATTTACCTCTAAAAAAAAAGCCTTTAGTTCAACAGATAAAATGAACTATACTCTGCGCACCCACATTGTTGGGCTGAGGACACGTTTGTGCTATGCCGAATTTACCTCATAAGAAAAAAAAAAAAAAAGACTTTCATTCACCAGACAAAATCAAAAATATATTCTGCACACCCACATACTCATGCTAAGCTGAATTAACACCCCCCCCCCCCCCCCCAAGCCTTTCATTCAACAGACGAAATAAACAACTCAAGGCACACTCATGCTATGCCGAATTTACCTCTAAAAAAAACAACAAAAAACTTTCATTCAACAGATAAAATGAACTATACTCTGCGCACCCACATTGTTGGGCTGAGGACACACTCATGCTAAGTTGAATTTACCTCTTATAAAAAAGCCTTTCATTCAACAGACGAAATAAACTATATTCTGCACACCCACACCTCTAAAAAAAAAAGAAAGAAAAACGCCTTTCATTCAACAGACGAAATAAACAACTCACTCAGGCACGCTCATGCTAAGCCGAATTTACCTCTTTAAAAAACACACCTTTCATTCAACAGACGAAATAAACAACTCACTCAGGCACGCTCATGCTAAGCCGAATTTACCTCTTAAAAAAACACACCTTTCATTCAACAGACGAAATAAACAACTCACTCAGGCACGCTCATGCTAAGCCGAATTTACCTCTTTAAAAAAAAACACCTTTCATTCAACAGACGAAATAAGCAACTCACTCAGGCACGCTCATGCTAAGCCGAATTTACCTCTTTAAAAAACACACCTTTCATTCAACAGACGAAATAAACAACTCACTCAGGCACGCTCATGCTAAGCCGAATTTACCTCTTAAAAAAACACACCTTTCATTCAACAGACGAAATAAACAACTCACTCAGGCACGCTCATGCTAAGCCGAATTTACCTCTTTAAAAAAACACACCTTTCATTCAACAGACGAAATAAACAACTCACTCAGGCACGCTCATGCTAAGCCGAATTTACCTCTTTAAAAAAACACACCTTTCATTCAACAGACGAAATAAACAACTCACTCAGGCACGCTCATGCTAAGCCGAATTTACCTCTTAAAAAAAACCACACCTTTCATTCAACAGACGAAATAAACAACTCACTCAGGCACGCTCATGCTAAGCCGAATTTACCTCTTTAAAAAAACACACCTTTCATTCAACAGACGAAATAAACAACTCACTCAGGCACGCTCATGCTAAGCCGAATTTACCTCTTTAAAAAAACACACCTTTCATTCAACAGACGAAATAAACAACTCACTCAGGCACGCTCATGCTAAGCCGAATTTACCTCTTAAAAAAACACACCTTTCATTCAACAGACGAAATAAACAACTCACTCAGGCACGCTCATGCTAAGCCGAATTTACCTCTTTAAAAAAAAACACCTTTCATTCAACAGACGAAATAAACAACTCACTCAGGCACGCTCATGCTAAGCCGAATTTACCTCTTTAAAAAAAAACACCTTTCATTCAACAGACGAAATAAACAACTCACTCAGGCACGCTCATGCTAAGCCGAATTTACCTCTTTAAAAAAAAAAGCACCTTTCATTCAACAGACGAAATAAACAACACTCTGCGCACCCACATTGTGGGGCTGAGGACACTCAAGCTATGCAGAATTTACCTCTTAGAAAACACAACAACTTTCATTCAACAGACGAAATAAACTACACTCTTCGCGCCCACATTGTTGGGCTGAGGATACACTCATGCTAAGCCGAATTTACCTCTTATAAAAAGTAAATTAAAAAAAGCCTTTCATTCAACAGACAAAATAAACCACTCTGCGCACCCACATTGTTGGGCTGAGGACACACTCATGCTAACGCCAAATTTACCTCTAAAAATAAAAAAAGCCTTTAATTCAACAGACAAAATGAACTACTCTGGGCACCTGAATTGTGGGGCTGAGGACATACTTATGCTAAGCCGAATTTACCTCTAAAAAGAAAAAAAAGGCCTTTCATTCAACAAACAAAATGAACAACTCACTCAGGCACACTCATGCTAACGCCCAATTTACCTCTAAAAACAAGTCTTTCTCTCTTTCATTGACAGAGGAACACTGCACATTGAATGAAATAATACTTTAGCTGAGTGTTACTTTACACATGCCGAATTACCTCTAAAAAGTCTTTCTCTCTTTCATTGACAGGGGCACACGGCACATTGAATGAAATAATACTTTAGCTGAGTGTTACTTTTCACATGCCGAATTACCTCTAAAAAGTCTTTCTCTCTTTCATTGACAGGGGCACAAGGCACATTGAATGAAATAATACTTTAGCTGAGAGTTACTTTTCACATGCCGAATTACCTCTAAAAAGTCTTTCTCTCTTTCATTGACAGGGGCACACGGCACATTGAATGAACTATTATTTTAGCTGTGTGTTGCTTTTCACATGCTGAATTATCTCAAATGTCTTTCTCTTTCACTGACAGGGGCACACGGCACATTGAATGAACTATTATTTTAGCTGTGTGTTGCTTTTCACATGCTGAATTATCTCAAATGTCTTTCTCTTTCATTGACAGGGGCACACGGCACATTGAATGAACTATTACTTTAGCTGTGTGTTGCTTTTCACATGCTGAATTATCTCAAATGTCTTTCTCTCTTTCATTGACAGGGGCACACGGCACATTGAATGAAATATTTTTGTAGCTGTGTGTTACTTTACACATGCCGAATTACCTCTAAAAAGTCTTTCTCTCTTTCATTGACAGGGGCACACGGCACATTGAATGTATTACTTTAGCTCTGTGTTGCTTTTCACATGCCGAATTACCTCTAAAAAGTCTTTCTCTCTTTCATTGACAGGGGCACACGGCACATTGAATGAAATAATACTTTAGCTGAGTGTTACTTTACACATGCCGAATTACCTCTAAAAAGTCTTTCTCTCTTTCATTGACAGGGGCACACGGCACATTGAATGAAATATTTCTGTAGCTGTGTGTTACTTTACACATGCCGAATTACCTCTAAAAAGTCTTTCTCTCATTGACAGGGGCACACGGCACATTGAACTATTACTTTAGCTGTGTGTTACTTTACACATGCCGAATTACCTCTAAAAAGTCTTTCTCTCTTTCATTGACAGGGGCACACGGCACATTGAATGAAATAATACTTTAGCTGAGTGTTACTTTACACATGCCGAATTACCTCTAAAAAGTCTTTCTCTCTTTCATTGACAGGGGCACACGGCACATTGAATGAACTATTAATTTAGCTGTGTGTTGCTTTTCACATGCTGAATTATCTCAAATGTCTTTCTCTCTAATTCTCTCTCTCGTTTTGTTTGACATGTTGCAGACACAAATGACACTGAAATACAACTGCTGCTACATCTTTCTCCCTGTTCTTTTGTCTGACATTCATTAAATACCTGCACCCGAACAGACACCCACATAATGGGGGCTTCACACACTACGCTGAATTGCCACAATATCTTTCCCTCTCACAACATGCTACTAAACCAAACCTACATATTGAGATACAACTGCTGCTACACCTTTCTCCCTGTACTTTTGTCTGACATTCATCAAATACTTGCACCCGAACAGACACCCACATAATGGGGACTTCACACACTACGCTGAATTGCCACAATATCTTTCCCTCTCACAACATGCTACTAACCCAAACCTACACACTGAGATACAACTACTACTGGTACATCTCTTCTAAACTTCTTTTCTAACAGAGTCACTCAGTACGGGAACAATCTCCCTGCACAAACTAAACTTGCTTCTAATATTGACCATTTTAAAAAAAACTCCTAGATAGTGATCCCAAAATTGCTGTATTGAAATACAGTAATGATTAAGACAACAATGACTGCTCAAAAAGCGTCACAGCTATGCCAATCTAATTGCTAAACAAAATCACTAAAACGAACAATAAAAAAAAAGGGCACATCAAGAGGCCGCGAGGCCTGGCTGCCCTGAAGATCTGACCTGATCTCTCTGTGTTTGTATTTGCCATTTAACACACACACTACACTAAAATTCTATGACAGGTCTCTCTTCTCCCGACACACAAGTTACGCTGAAATACTTCTAAAAAAACAAACTTCTTTGTTTTGCCTGACATTCAACAGATAAAATAAACAACTCAGGCACTCAAACTGTGGGGCTTTTCGGACACACTCAGGCTATGCCGAATTTACTTCTAAAAGAAAACAGCCTTTCATTCAACAGACAAAATAAACTGCATTCAACAGAATGTAGACATTCCATATACAAAATAAACAACACTCCAGGCACACACACATTGTGAGGCTTCCGACACTCTCATGCCATGCTAAAATGCTACAATATGTCTCTCTCTCTCTCTCTCTCTTTGTATGACATTCAACAGAAACATAACTACCTGATAAAACAATATTGCACTATGAATACTTGCAGTTATGGAAATGCCCCTCGCTAACATCATTGTGGTAAAAGATGATGCGTGCGAGTCTGAACCTCTTTCTCTCTCTCTCTCTCACACACACACAAGCACAGATCACTCACAACATGGAACTATCCCTCACTAACACAGTCGCGATAGAAGCTGATACGAGTGGGTTTGAACCTCTCTCTCTCTCTCTCTCTCTCTCACACACACACACACAAGCACAGATCACTCACAACATGGAACTATCCCTCACTAACACAGTCGCGATAGAAGCTGATACGAGTGGGTTTGAACCTCTCTCTCTCTCTCACACACACACACACAGAGTACTCACAGCATGGAACTATCCCTCACTAACACAGTCGCAATAGAAGATGATACAAGTGGGTTTGAACCCGTCTCTCTCACACACACACACAAAGCACAAATGGGTTTGAACCTCTCTCTCTCACTCACACACACACACAGCACAGAGTACTCACAGCACGAATGGGTTTGAACCTCTCTCTCTCTCTATCTCACACACACACACACACAAGCAGAGTACTCACAGCATGGAACTGTCCCTCGCTAACACCGTCACGGTAGAAGATGATGCGTGTGGGTTTGAACCTGGTTGAGCGGTAGAACTGGATGAGCAGCTCCCTCACCATGGTGGCCAGTTCATAGATCACCTCCTGTCGGTGCTCCTGCACCCGTACGGCTGCAGCGTACCGACTAGGATGGGCATCCATGCTGCCCACAACCTGGGGGACAGTACAGAACGTTACATATACAGCGTTGTAATACTAACAAACGTAAACATTGTTTCAGTAATCGAGCTGCTAGCCTCTGGAATTTACTAACTCCTAACCTAACAAGAGCACCAACACCAAACACCTTCAAAAATCTCCTTGACAAGGATGAAAATTTTAGCCAACTACTTTTCGAATACGATGATTGAATTACAATCATAATTTTAAAGGCATGCTTTAAGCAAACAAAACAGTGGTCAATGAAGGGACGTTTATAAGCCGTGAGGCTTAGGCTTGAGCCAGTCCCACACTATAATATACTATACTATACTGTTAACCCCTATTTTGCAAATTTGTAATTTCTGAAACAAAAAATAGTAAATTTGAAAAAAAACCTAATCCAATTCTTTTTCTTCACAAAACCCGATTAACAAGAAAACTATTTGTAATTACACAATTATATGCAAGCAATAGTGCACTGTGAGACCTTTAAAAACATTTTTTAAGCCATGTATTGGCCTTTTCTTTGGTGTCTTTCCATTCAGATTTTGGATAATTTTACCTAGAACTCTCACCACACGGTCGCTTTGACGCCATCTTGAAACAGAAAGAAATTGACGCGCATTGTATGCTGGGAACTGGAATGACTTTTCACCGCATTGTTTCTAAAGCATTGCTTGCTGACAAAACTGTAGTGGTGGGGTTTTTTTTCCATGTTTTTTTTCGTCGCCGTAATTTGACATGTTTCATAAAAATTACGTCAAAATCGTAAAGGTAAATAGGTCTCAGAGTAGTGCAGTATTAGGTTGTGATTTACCATAATTTTCGGCCTATAAGCCCCCCCCCTCCCCCCCTAATTTTACACAAAAATTCTCGGCTTGGCATGCGGCTGTGTCTGACCAGTTGACATAAGCTAGAACACCAAGGCTACATCAAAATGTTATGTTCTGCATGGTTGTGCAGGGATTGTCTAAAGCCATGACAAGCTCCTAGCATAACATCATCAGCTTAAAATCCTCCGAAGTCGGAGTGTGGCTGCCCACGTTGCCCATGTGTATTCCAAGCATTGTGGGATAATTTAACATTTAATTACTACACCCAAGCCAGCTTCAAGACTCTCATCACTTAGAAGACAAAAATCACTCACAAAATGGCTAATTTAAGAAATGCAAAGCAAAAAATGTTGTCTTAATATCAGGATACCGCACCCTAGGCCATTAACTAGCACACTATTATTATTATTATTATTAGGCATGAAATGAAACAATACTATCGTCATGTAAATATGTGACCCAGCACCACGAAAGGGACATTTAAGTCGCTGGGCTAGTTTCTCACAAAAGGCTTGGAAAGTCAAAAATATTATTTTTTTGTCAATTTTGAGTTATGGGTATTTTCGTGTTCTCTAACATTATTTTTCATATTTATAAAGGACGATCTTTAATATGGTCTCTAAATGGTCTTTTAAGTGATTTAAAACAAGTAGGTCAATGCACTTTCTTCAGCTAGGCTAAATTTTAGAGTGTATTTTCTCAAAATGGCAGACACTCACCCTCCTAACTTTAAACACGCATAACTCTGGAACAGAAAAAGATACGAGAATGGTTCTTGTATCATTAGAAAGAGAATTGTCTGAAGCTTTCTTCTTCTTCTTCGTTCGCTCAGACAGTTTCCTGTCACATGAGCGTAGATGCATCATGCTGCCGTTATGCGCCTAACTAAGAAATAGTTAGGCCCAGCATGTCCGACTTCGGCTGAAGCTTTCAAATGCACCATTTTCTCAGAATGGTCAGTTTGACACTTAATGTCCCTTTCGTGGTGCTGGGTCACATATGTAAAGCCATATATATATATATAAATGTAAAACAAAAACAATGAGTATAAATTCAGTGATACAGACATAACACACGACTAGACCAAAAAAAAAGTGCAGGGTGGGGGGAATGAAAAACAAAAGGAGATAAATATGATGAAAATGGTGTGAGGGTTGTGAGGGAATGGGAGTGGGAGTGAGAGCTTGATACATGCACACACACCATTTAGGTCTTTAGTATCTTCACTGCACCATTCAAATAACCAGGGCCTGTATTCATGTTGAGATAGCATGAGACTTAGCATCATGCTAACTTAGAAGCTCTTCCAAAAGTCCTATTAAATCCAATAGGACATTGGAAGAGCTTCTAAGTTAGCATAATGCTAAGTCTCATGCTATCTCAACGTGAATACCGACCCTGAGCTACAGATTGCTTTCAAACTTACAGGGATTATTCTTAGCACCGGTCAGCAGTCATTGACTGATAACATTTTGAAATGACCTATTGTTTTTGCAGGTGAGGTCATATGACTTATTATGTTTACTTCGTGTCTGTTAGCAAATTTAAGGATTTTGATATGCGCTGCAACTGATTCTATAGT
Source organism: Phymorhynchus buccinoides (assembly GCA_017654935.2). Lineage (NCBI taxonomy): Eukaryota > Metazoa > Mollusca > Gastropoda > Neogastropoda > Raphitomidae > Phymorhynchus > Phymorhynchus buccinoides. Next base: position 32,733,305 of record CM065706.1, on the reverse strand, counting down.
GATTAGATTGACTTTGGTGAAACAATATACTTTCCTTTCCATTAGGCTACTTCTATCTCTTCAGCTTTCTCATTTCTTGTCTCCTTACTACCCCTCAAAGTGCAGCAGAATCTTCAGCCTGATGAAGTTGGCAGCCTGAGGCGAAGAAGACATGCAATCTGTGAACCTATGTCAGACCTGTTTACCCCCTAAGCAAGTCTTCAGTAGTCTGGATAGCTGAAATGAGTAGTTTTGGTGTGAAATGAGTAGTCCTCTTCATTAAACCATCAAACAATGTTCACTAAAAATTAGTAATTAGAGCATTATTTTCAGTTTTGAAGAGTAGTAGAGGTCCAAATTGAGTAGAATACTACTCGAAAAGAGTAGAGTAAACAGGTCTGCTATGTGATTGATTGCAGCAGAGTGCCCCAGAAAACAGTTTTTGTTGCGCTCAAGTTGTATTTCCTTTCATTTATTTTTACATGACATCGTTTTATGAAAACGACCTTTTTTATTTTCTTCGAACTGGTCAAATGTTGTTGTTTTCGTTCCCCAGCTTAAGCGCTCTGGGGGCACACCCAGTGCCATGTAAACATTTCGCATGGCCTTGGGTGGGAAGATTATGTGTATGGCCACAGAACTGGTCAAATGACCTATGATGTCCTGTGACAAGATTGATCCCTGAACTTCATGGTTTATATGACCCCTCGTTACAGAAAACGATGGGCCAATTTTGAAATAGTGTGTAGTGTGTAACTGTAGAAGTAAACTTAAATTTTTGGCGCAGACTTCATGGGTCGTATGACCCCTGGCTGCTCAAAATCAAGGGTCAATGACCCCTAATGGCCCCAGTCTCAAGACAATCTGAAGCTCTGAACAACCGCAGAGGTAATGTCAGATCATTATTTCAGTCAAAATGTATGGTTTTGTCAACGCACCAGATTTACACACACACACACACACGTTCCTCCCCACATGCTCACACACACACACATTGGACTGCAGTAATACAATATCTACCCACTTTTCCCTGTGATCAGGCATGGGAATTAGAGAAAACAAAAAAGACTGAAAATTGGGGTCTGGAAGCAGGCATAGGAACAAGAAATAAAAAAACAACTGAAAACCGTGTGTGTTGGGATACAGCCCCCAGAAAATGAAGCTTCTTCTGTTATCTAAGCCTTAAAAACAGTATTAGAGATAAGACTGATATAGTTAGTTCATTTTGCATTCATTTATAACCAATAACTTAAGTTTTACTCAGTGGGCTTCTTTTTTTTTATATAATAAATGTCTGATTGGACCATCAAAAAAGCTGAAACTTGCAAAATAAAGACTGAAGAGGACTGGACAACGGGTTGAACCCGAAACGTCGTGTTTTGTTTTGCTTTGGTGTTTTTTTTTATCATCAAACCGTTTCTTCTGGGTTTTAATTTCGACTTTGTTTTAATTTGTTGTGAAGAGGACCATCAAAAAAGCTGAAATCAGCCAAAAGACTGACAATTCCCATGCCTGGTGATACTCTCACACTGAGCGCTGGTTTACCATCAACCCTACTGTCCATTTTATAGAGCAGCTTCATTGACTGTTTGGGAAGACAGATCCCTTCACCAGCACTTCAATACAGCGGAACCTCTCCATTAACTCATTCAAGTTGTTCCGGCCATATATGGCCGGAATTAATAGATAGCCATAGGTTTTCCTACTACAAACGCAAAGCTAAGAGGCAAAAATGTGATATAAGGGAGCGAAGCGAGTTTAGAATTGACCAAAGTTCACACAGATTTACTTCCCTTGAAGCAAATTCATCAAACTGACAGCTCTGTATTAATTCCGCACATATATGGGTGGAACGACTTGAATGAGTTAAACGACGCTGTCCCAGTCACTCCCTCACACCTATTAACTCATTCAAGTCGTTCCAGCCATATATGTCCGGAATTAATATAAAGCTGTCAATTTGATGAATTTGTTTCAAGGGAAGTAAATCTGTGTGCACGCCACACATTGGTTACTTCTAAACTCGCTTCGCTCCCTTAGAATTTTGCCTCTGACTTTGTTTTTGTAGTGGTTTGTTGCGGGGTTAACCAACTGGTGTATTTTTTGTCTATATAAAGTCTATATATAAAAAAGTCTGATCTACCACTTCCCTGTGTCTAAACCTGAAGTAAAAACACGCAATCGTCTTTCACTTCTCCCTTTGTTTATGTATGTTTTGTTTGTGTGTATGGCTGGAGTGATTTGAGATGTTTTTTTAATAATTCAAAATCGTTGCGATGCGAACGAGTTAAGCCTTCCGCTCTCTGACTCAAACTATGTTCTTTGAAAGGCGTTTCCTTTCAAATTATTGAACTATCATTATCATTAACATCTTTATATCTATTTAAAAAAAATATTACTAGCTGATTAAAAAAACAAAAAAAGCTTTCTGATGATGATACTTCTATTTTAAGCAGCAACAGACAAACAGTTGTATTTTCTGCACACAATTCTAACATCTAAACAACACAGATTTTCAACACCGCCCACAAAAAAACAAGAACAAAAAACAACAAGAAGAAAGGCATTCCATACCAAATGTGCATCAACAGGAGAGAAAAAAACCTATTTTACAAAAAAATGCAAAAAGCACAAGACATGCAAAGCAGAAAATAAAATGGTTAATGGCAGTTAATACAGTGGAACCTCCCTTATAAGACTCCCTCCCATATAAGACCTACTTCTCTGAGACATTGGCCTTCTTTGTAAGTTAAAATCTCCTCCCTTATAAGACCTCATTTTGTTCATCATTATTTGTCAACAGAAAAAGCACAGTTGCGTGTGTGTATATTTTATGGTTTTATACAGGCACTGAAATCAGTTTTCAACATCACTGAAAAGGCTCAGCACAGTGGGAAATCACTTTAAAAATGATATTTAACAAACCAAAAACAAACCTGATGAGAAAAGGCAAAACCTCTGACAGTAGAAGCCAATCCTCTGTCAAAAATTCTTAATCCTCTGATAATAGACGATTTTCGGAAAAAAACTAGGGGAGAGTACTTCGTGAAAATTACAGTTGATTACCTCGACTTACTCGGTTAAAACCATAGCAACCACGGCGGCATGGCGTCAAAGATTCAAACTGCAGGATGCCAGTTATATATAGAAAAATGAGGGGTGGCCACTATCCACACACTGACAGAACTTGCAAAATGTGACGTAAAAATATAAATGACATCAATTTTAGAATGACGCACGCTGATCTAAGTTATGTAAGTCTACTCAAACACACAAGGCGAGGGCTGGGGATCTACCTGATGGTAGAATAACTTCCCCTGATTGACCGATTGAATTAGGCAAGATCACTCCCACACACCATGAAATACCCCCCCCCGATACAACAACAATCTTGTTAAAGCAGCATCAACAGCAAAAGCCAACTCACACAAAAAACATAGAAAAGAAGGAGAAAAAAAGATCAAACCCATCGGTACAGAAAGCAAGCATTAAGCGCACAGACACAAAGAATTAAAGCACAGCACAAACTAACTACCGCCCCCAAAAAACCCCAAGCTCAGAAACCAAGCCTGCAAGGAAACAACAAGCGGGATTTAGTGTGTGTGTGTGTGCGGATGTTTTTGTCACAAAAAGGTGGGAATGGGGAAGGGGGGTTAACAATGATAACAGGGTGGGTGTGGGGATGTGGCAGGGGCAGGGCGTACTGCTAAGACTTACTGCCGCAATGGAGGGCTTACTGCTGTCTCCGGCCGGGGGGTGGGTCACATCAGCGCCCAAGAAAATCACCGGCTCTCGGAACACGGCCGGGCTGCAACAGCACAGAAAACACCACAACACTCACCAGCGGCGCCACCTAGGGACGGGGGACAACAACAGGCAGTGCGCGGCCAGGGGCACACTACCCTGGCTGAAAAACAGCGCCCCCTGCCTGGCTACAGTGACTTGCCAGGAGGACGACACTCTTGGGAAGAAACTCGTCCACATTTATGAACGATGAAGGTCATCTCGGGGGGTGGGGGGTGGGGGGGTGGTGGGGAGGGATCTGAACAAAAGGGTACTCGCCATTCCATTGCAGCAGCAACTGTGTTCAGTTTATTTACTTTCTTTTTACAATCCCCTGGGTGTTTTTTTCTTTTTGTCTTTTTTCCCTGTTGACTGAAAGAAGCAAGCGTCATCCTTCCTTCCACAAAGTCCAAGTGGGACAAAGTCTAGGTGGGGCAGTTGAGAGAGAGAGAGAGAGAGAGAACATGACTAAGAGTAAACATAAAGTTAAAAAGACAAGACAAAAAAAACCTTGTGAAATCTGAATTTGGCTTTCTTCAGTTCAAGCCCAGTTTAATCTGGATCTCTGGATCTGGATTCATACGTCGCAGACGATAGACACGACGGAACTAAGAGGGCGCATTCCTTATTAGAATTAAAAGAAATGGATAGCAAGGAGAAAGACCTACTGCTTACCCTGGGTTAAGACCATTAAACCCCCCAGTAATCATTATAAATTTTCCCCCTTCCCCGACTCTTTTGCAGGTGTTTCCAGATGCTTTATTATCAAGTTTCTCAAAGGCACTTCAGTTGTTAGACGGCGCTCATTTAAAAAAAAAAATGTTGGGGAAATGAGAGAAAGCCCACACGAGTGCATGTAGGTTATCATTGTATCTGAAATAGAATACATCAGCAAATACATTAGGGCTGCAAAGAAAGAGAGAGGTCAGACAAACGAAGCAACAGAGGGTTACTGCATAGCTGCCAACCTTGGAGAAATGAAATTCCTGACAAAGTGTATGGGGATTCGGGGGCCTTCAGCGGCCCCTGGTACGATCCAGGGGCAACGTCCCTGAAGTTGAAGGTTTTCTATCAACTGAAGCTGCAAATATTGACTCTTCGTTTTTTTGTTTGTTTTTAAAACTACACTTCAAATTTGAATCAATATCTTTTACATAAAAAAATCTATGAAAAATCCTACTTTTAAAGTTCAACTGGCTGCATGTTCAACTTAAAATTAAGAAAATGCATTAAAAAAATCCTTCAGTGCCCCTATCGTTCCTTGGAAATGTCAAAATCAGGAAAATCAGATAGTTTTCTGGATTTTCGTGATAGACTTTAGAAATCTGGACATTCCTGATAAATTGCTGATAGTTGGCAGCTATGTTACTGGGGTAAAGTGTTTCTTTTCATCAGCCACCATGCTTTCGCTTTTAGGAAGCGTTATCAGCATGCGTACGTCACAGAGTAGAAAAGATGTGTAAATATACAAAAAGACAGCAACAAACAAAAAAGCTTTAGTTTTGCTTTCCTTGCACGGAAACAGAGACATGAACACAAGCTACACATCCCGTCCGCAACAGGAAGAGACACGATTAGAGAAAAGAGAACGACATTTTGAGCAACGGCACGATTTCCACGTCACGAAACAGAACATCCACACGGCACAATGATGAGAACAAACTGACTTGTCCACGCCACAAGATGAAACACCAAACACCAACAAATGTGGTTTTTTTTAATTGTTTTTTTTAAAACAAAACTTTCAACACCCAACTAATCCCCCTACAGAAATTTTATACCCTGCCTGACAAAAGCAGAGCGTTTCTTAACCTAAAATAACCCTAGCTTATTTCTCATCCTATTTCTTCCACAAAAGTCCTGAATTTAAAGCTCCCTGACTTTGGCACCCCATTTTGTTCCCTACTTGTTGAACCATGTTCAATCTGCCTCTTATCAACCAAACACTACTTCAAACCCTTTCACAGAAATCCTTATCCGACTGAAGAACTATCCTTGTCAACAAACCTCTCTAGCAGTCCAATGTGTGTGCGCGCGCGCGCGCGTGTGAATGCGTCCATTCACCACCCCCACCTAACATCATTCCCTTGCTTCCAAACAGATCATCCATTCAGAGTAAGGAAAAAGACAGTGTGGAATGAACGAAGGAACAGAAAGATTAAAGACTTTTGTCACAGAGACTTGAGAATCGTCAGAAAGATGTCAAAGACTGATGATCACTCGGTGAGAGCGTGGAGATGGGGAGCGGGGCAGAATGAAGTAAAAGCCTAGCCTAGAGGGGTGGGGTGGGGTGGGGGTGGGGTGGGGTGGGGGTGAGGGTGAAGGGTGAGTCTTTCACAGACTTACAGCCCCGATGGTGGGTTTGTATCTGTCCCCGACCGGAGGGTGGGTGATGGAGGCCCCGAAGAAGATGACCGGCTCCCGAAACACGGCAGGGCTATAGCACACAGTCAAACCTTTCAGCTAGTTGTATAACATCAGGCCCTGCATCTGTCCTCTGTTCATCCGTCTTAGCTCGTTCTACCCCATTTACGAGTATACTCTTAAACTCGCGCCAACCATATCTGCCCGTTTACGAGTTAACTCGTAATACAAACCCATCTTCAAACTCAAGCGTCTAGCTTCGTTCTCATCCTCAAATTGTTCACTTTGGTAGCTTTAGCCTGTTTACAGTTGCTTCCTTTCCGGTCATGCTTAGATTTGATCGATTTTGGAGCAGATATTTCATATTTTTACCGATTTTTGTTCGATGATGGGTTGATACCTATTACAGTGGAGTCCAACTATAACGAACTCGCTTTTAACGAAATTTCGCGATTAACGAACTGACTTCAATTTCCCGGCAAATGCCCTTCTATTTGTCACTTGCAAAGCCATGGGTATAACGAACAAAAAATCCTTTTGAAATAACGAACATCCGCTTTTTACGAACACATGTTCTACGCCCCAGGATAATTTTATTTACTTGGAAAAATAGCCTATAACGAACTCAGCCTGTGCGATGCGCTGCAAAAACCTAGGCCTTCAAACTCCAAGCTAGAACGTGTTGTCAAGAGGAAGGAAGTTGGAAAATATGAACTGCGCATGCGTGAACTCATTTAGATTCACACTGGGTCGTCTGCTAGGCCTAGGCTTCCTACAGATCATTCGGTTTCTCAAGGTCGCTTTACAATTCGCGCTCAAAATAAAGATCGAAAAGTTCGTGAAAGCCTATAACAAACTAAATTTGTGTGATGTGTTGTCACTTAATGGACAAACTTGTTGAAAAGTGTGCCAAAACAGACCAGCGTCAGACAACACTGCTGAACTACTTCAAGCCTTGTACATCCCGTGATTAAGACAGACGATCCAAACTGGTCAAGTTTATGTTTTCGGTTATCATTGGCGAGTGTTTGAACGGTTTTTGTTTTCAACATACATTGTGCATGTACATGTATAACGAAATCCTGATACAACGAACTGAGTCTGTGTTCCGTTAAAATTCGTTTTACCCGGACTCCACTGTATGTCTGAGTAATAAAATGGCAAGTAAAATTATGTTTGGATTGATTTAACCCTTTCACCGCCAAAGTCACATTTTAGCACCACAATGATTTAGCACCTATGTCACTAAAAGGCATCAAATTGGGGTCTATTATCCAAAGACCCTATTGTCTTAGTTTGGGGAAGTAAGGATAGACCTAATTTTATATCTGTCACAGAAGAATCCCCAATACTGCAGATGGATTTTGTTCTCTATCCAGGTATATTAATAATGGACACTTTTGGTTGAAATATGGTTGGCGGTGAAAGGGTTGACTATTATAATGACAAAAATAGCAATTGTATCGAGCTTTTAGCGAATGTAGGTGAAGTAGAAAGCTCTACTTTCGATCATTTCATAAAGAACGAACAGTTTCTATATTACTGTTTTTGTGTGTGTAAAAGAGTTATTTTTAGAACTACAGGCCGTACTTTAAATTCATGAAATTTTGTAAACTTTTAAAACACGCATTCGACAATAACACTTTAAAATTTTAAAGCAATACGGTGAATTGTTTCAGTTATAGCAATTTTTCTAAACATTTTTATAGCTATGCTCAGAGCTCTCCGCACAGCTGGGCCAGGGAAGATAAATAATAATAATAATAACAGTACATTTATATAGCGCTTTACCTCTGATGAGGCTGCACGGATGGGGTAGAAAGAGTTAACCCTTTCATTGCCACTGTCGCCTCTTGGCACCACAATGATTTAACACCCACATCAATGAAAGGCATCAAATGAGGGTCTGGTATCCATTAACCTTATGTTCTTAATTTTGGGAGGTAAGGACAGGCCCTATTTTATGCATGACGCAAAGGAATCTCCAGTATTGCAGACTGAATCTGTTCTCTACCCAGGTAAGTTTAATGGAAAGTTTTAGCTGAAAAATGACTGGCGTTCAAAAGGGTTACACTTTTTTCTTCTTCAGTTTATACTTTATCAGGTGTAGAAAACTTATCTGATCTGGAGCCGAACTAATCTCACCCAAGATACTGCACCAAAGAAAACAGATATTTTACCAAAAGAAAACAGCTAACAAAACACTTCGCTGCGCACAACTCAGACAGGGCACTACTATTTTCCTTACCAAGCACGCAAACAAGTTCTTTTCAAAGACGATGAACACACACACAACTAATTTATTAACCACTCTTGCGTTCTTTTCTATGTCGGTGACACACACAAAAATAATTTGTGACAGTGCATGGGAAAAACAGACATAATGGAATTTTGGCGTAAATTGAGATTTTAATTTTTCATGGTGGAACAAAGATTCCTTGTTTATACACAGAAAACCGAATTGAGTTATCTTGATTAATTGAATTTCATAATTATTTGAAGTTTGGCATTTGAAATAGATCATTTGCAGAAATCGGGCATAGAAGATACAAGTTTGCCTCTTTGTTTCTATTGACTTGATTTAGAAAACGATCAAATAAACAAAGAAATCATTCAAAATTGTCTTTCATGTTGTGGATACTGGTAGAACACATAAAAATAGACAAATATGCCCCAAATAGAAAATTGACATTTTGGGGGTTGTTTACTATTTTTGGGTTTTACTGAAAACATTCTGAGCGACTTAAGTAGATTTTTCCCATGCACCATCACATTTGTTAGACACTCAAAAGGTACTAAACCCATAACAGCAAACATTCTGCCCCTGCCTCCTCCCCAATCTGTTGAAGCCTCCCTTTCAACCTCACTCAATCTCGGCCCATGTCAGCGTAAACAGAAAACAATATGCTGCCTCCAGTCTTTGAAACTCTCCCCTCCAATCCCGCTCCTTGTTGGCCTATACACATTTTCCCTTCCTGAAAATTGGGAGATGGTCAACGTAAAAAGAGCCTTAAACTGCGATACATTATTAACAAAAACACACACACATAATACACAGAGACCCACATCCACAGACACTGGCTATATCGACATTTACAACCGAAAGGGATAATTTGGTGAGAGAAAAGAAGAAGACAGGGTGCTTTTTCCCCGTTAACAGATTATCTTCTCTTACCAGTGAAAATGCTGATGTTACCCCCCAAATGTGCCCCTATCCTTCCTTTGACCCTTTCCTTCTTCAAGAACAGATGAGGATTTCAAACCCTTTCCCCCCACCCCCACAAACCATAAGCTGGACAGGATACTTTTGAACAGACACACACCAGTTTTGACCTTAGGCCCACAACCACTGACAAGTCTTCTCCCATTCTCTCGATCTTTCAAACTCTGTCCCTTCTTACCCCCTCCCCCCAATCCACTCCCCCCCCCCCCCCCCATGGATGTGTGCCCCGGGTGACATACCGTATGCTGGGCAGCAGGATGCTGTTGACTCCTCCCAGCTTGACGTTGATCTTGAGGCACAGGTTGGACAGGGTCTGGGGCGTGGTCTTGTTCACGTTCTTCGACTGCACGCACTGCGTGGCCAGGCCGAACATGATGTCCCCCACCCTCTTCACCTCAGCTACGGACAGACAGACAGAGGGATAAATCGACACCGTTAGACCCTTTTCATCCTTACACAAGCCACGTGTAGCCTGGGTAGCTGAAATGTGTAGTACTGGGTGATCAACAAAAAACCCCCAAAAAAAACCCTCTGAATTGCTCATAACATTTTTACTAATTAAGCATCATCACAATGAGCTGCAACCCTGGAAGGTGTTGTTCATGTAACCCTGTGTGTGTGCGTGTGCGTGAATACATCTGCATGTGTGTCTGTCATTAATGTTTATTAGTGTGTCTGATAAACACACTTTGCTATAAATCTGTTCACAAAGCCTCTGCGACAATATTTCCATCTATACGCCAGCTCGCACTTTACGTTCAGTTTCTGACCCTCTTTCTCTCCAGATCCCTAGGTATAAGTTTTCAACTGTTGGTCGGCGCTCTTTTGCTGTCTCAGGACCGACATCTTGGAACAAACTTCCTCTCTCCCTCCGTCAGCGACCGACTCTCTCTGCTTTCAAAGCTAACCTCAAAACCCACCTGTTCCCCCGTCATTAAAGCTCCTCTCTCTTTATCTTCTCTCTCTTGCCATTAGGTCTGTTTCTGCTATATTCCATTTATGTTATCCGTGTGTGTTCGCTTTGTATTGCGTTTGTGTTTGAATGCGCTTTGAATGCTAACGTGTGTGTGCGCTTTGATTTGATTTCTATCAAGATTCAGCACCGTATAAATAGTGTATGTTGTTGTTGTCTGTCATTGTGACCACTCGCCATATACAGGCGTTTCCCCAGGCAGTACCAGCACAATCAGTTGTATCCTCTGGTGGGTGTTCTTCAGGTAACTTTGTGTGTGTGCGAACGCGTGTGTGCATGCGTGCATGTGTGTGTGTCAGTGTGTCTCCCTGTCTATCAATGTGTCCGTCACAGCGACCTCTCACCATAGACTGGAGTCTTCCAGGGCAGCACGACCACAATCAGCTGTAGGCCCTGGTAGGAGTTCTTCAGGTAACTTTGTGTGTGTGTGTGTGTGTGCGTGTGCGTGTGCGTGTGTCTGTACATCGTCGGTGAAATTTAAAAACCTCGTATCTCGTTTTGTTGTTGTTTTTTAGTTAGATACATAGTCAGCTCTGTAATTTTTCCCGCCACCTTGCACCAAAAGCTCGTATCTCTAACGACTTTCTATCTGGGGTAAATGAGGTTGTAAAAATAGAAGAAAAACTCGCAAGTTCCAAATTCAGATCTAGTTAAGGACAAAAACCTCATATCCTCGTTCTGTTCAAGTCTAAAAACAATTTTTATAGTAATTTTAACAAAATGCAGGACTAAACTCGCAATGTCTTGAACAACATATTCATCATAGTTAATCAATTGTGGTCAACGCGGTTAATTTTTAAAAGTTTTTTTCATTTTTCTGAAAACTACCAAAATTGAGATACAAGGTTTTTGAATTTCACCGACCATATGTCTCAACGTGTCCGTCACAGCGACCACTCACCATAGACTGGAGTCTTCCCGGGCAGCACGACCACTATCAGCTGCAACCCCTGGTAGGTGTTCTTCAGGTAGCGGAACATGGGCTCCACCTGGTCGGGGCCCGTGGCGTACTTGCAGAAGCAGGGCTGGCCCATGATGGGCATGCCCGCGTCGTTCGAGATACGCTGCAGGTTCTGAGTGAAGTTTCTGCAAAGCAAACAAACACGCGCATAATTTCTACAGCTTGCAAACATTTATTCCACTTTTACTAGATAAAATCTTACGCATCAATAATCAGACCTGTTTACTCTACTCTTTTCGAGTAGTATTCTACTCAATTTGGACCTCTGCTACTATTCAAAATTGAAAATAATGCTCTATTTACTCATTTTCAGTGAACATTATTTGATGGTTTAATGAAGAGGAATACTCATTTCACACCAAAACAACTCATTTCAGCTATCCAGACTACTCAAGACTTGTGTAGGGGGTAAACAGGTCTGCATCATGATAGGTACATGCGCGCGCACAAGTTTGAGTTGACACTTGGCCCATTCTCCTGCCTTTTAAAAAAAAAAAAATCCAAATAATTTTTCTCCTTTGAGCTCCTCCGAAATCGGAATGCGTCGGCTATGCGCAGCAGGGAGACCAGTGAAAACTGAAAACCGGACACATACGCATGGGTGCATGCAGTGACCAAATCTTTTGCCTGAACTTTCTTGCCGAAACCCAATGTACAAAAGAATATCATGTTAAAGAGCCCTTTCTTTAGGCACTCAGCTGCCTGAAGCAACATCAAATTGCCTGAATTCAGGCTTCAGGCATACCCACTTGCACCCTGCATACGTACCTTACCCATTATGGCCTGGGAATGCAGAAGAAGAAGAGTTGACACACGCTTCAGTTGTCTCGACACACAAACATATGCATAATTTCTACAGTTTGCAAAAATAAGGTCCACTTTTCCCCCTCACATTTTGATACATGTACACACACGCCCTTGAGTTGACACCAGCTTCATACCTAGTAATCAGTTCTCTCGGTACCATAGTATTGCAGTGATGTCCCAAGAACCCGGTCATAGGCTATTGACCTATTAAAATTGAAAATGTCATATTGTGTTCTCCCCTGTCAGGACAATTGTCTGATTAAATTTTTAACACTGGCACGCTTTGTCTTGTTGATTTCTCCAAGAGCCAGGACATTGTCCTATTGATTTCTCTTATCCCAGGACAGTTTGTCCTATCACTTTTCGATCCTCAGTGCATCACTGGTACTGGTACAAATGATTCACTCCATCCCTACGTCTTTCCCTTCTCACCCACCCTTTGTTGAAAGTTGAATGTTTCTCCCTGATCTGAAAGCCGCAGTAGTAGTAGTAGTAGTAGTAGTAGTAGTAGTAGTAGTAGCAGCAGCAGCAGCAGGTAGTAGTAGTAGCAGCAGGTAGTAGTAGTAGCAGCAGGTAGTAGTAGTAGTAGTAGTAGCAGCAGGTAGTAGTAGCAGCAGCAGGCAGCAGTAGTAGTAGTAGTAGTAGTAGCAGCAGCAGGTAGTAGTAGTAGTAGTAGTGGTAGTAGTAAGCAAGTTTTGCGTCCTCATGGCCTGTGCCCTTAGGGACAAGTTCTTCTGGTGCGGTAGTCTTCCATAAACTGTGGGCAGATCCTGGAGATACTGCAGTACCAGGTCAGCTAGTGACGACTCTTTGCCGCCGTAAAACACCTCAGATTAATACCGAACACCCCCTAAGGAGGGGGGGGTTATTAGATTATATAAATATCAAGCCAATATCAATGCTGTAGTAGAACTGCATTCCCCTTTACACCTATACATTCTTCACTTATTTTAGTTTGATGTCATGGGATGTTTTAGGGCGCTAAAGGTTTCGTCAGTTGGCCAACGTCTTAGCTGGAAAAAGGTTTTAAAATAAACGGAAATATTGCTAACATTTTTTTTACTACAACGGTGTTGCTGTTTCTATTTCTTCTAATCTCAATATACATTCTTACCTCTCTATCCTTCACCCCCTCCCTCTCCCCTCTCTTTCTCTCATCCGAGGGCATCTTCTTAGACGTTTCCCTGCAGGGCAAAGCAGGCGGTGGCCCATACTCGTATTTCTATGCCGTCATAAAACCGCTTGCCCCAAGACATCACTCTACACTCCCACAAAATGGATAGACATGCACTGCCAAGCACCCTGCCATGTGTTTATCTACTTTTTAAAGCTTATGTCACTGGGTTTTTTCCGCTAAAGCAATGCATGGACACTCAAAAAAATAAGTTACCATACTCCTGACTTGTCAGTTGAGATGCAAAGCAACCAATAATGTAAAAAAACAACAACAAGGCGCTAGAAGAGCTAATAGTAAATACCCTTCCTTCTGTCTGTCTGTCTGCATGTCTGTCTCTCATTTGAGAGTGTGTGTCTTCTTGGGACGTTTTCTTCCCAACACCACCAAGAAGGATGAATATAGTGATAAATCACTTTAAAAAGCTATTTAACAGAAAAGATAATACTGAATTAAAAAAAAAAAAAGCAAAACCTGACAAGAGAAGCCAATCCTCGATCAGAAATGTTTAATCCTCTGAAATTTGCAGATCCTCTGACAATTCTGACGCCTGATCTATTATTTTCCTCTTTCTATACTTTAATACCCTTCCTTCCTTCCTTCTCTCCGTCTGTATGTATGTATGTATGTATGTATGTATGTATGTATGTATGCGTGTCTTTCTCCCTCACTTTAAATCCTTTTCTCAAACGTTTCTCTGAGGAGCAAAGCGGGCGATGGCCCAGACTCGTATCTCAATGCTGTAGTAAAACTGCTTTCCTCTATCTACATGATTTTGATATTCTTCCATCTGTGTGTATGTGCATGTGCGTGTGTGTGCATGTGTGTGCGTGCGTGTGAGTGTGTGTATCTATATCTCAGCTGAGAGCATCTTCCCGAACGTTTCGCTGAGGAGCAAAGCAGACGATGGCCCAGGCTCGTATCCTTCGATGTTGGAGTTGAACCGCCTCCGCCTCCTCCTCCCCCTATCTGTTCTCTATCTCTATGTCTCACCTGAGGGCGTCTTCCCGGACGTTTCTCTGAGGAGCAAAGCAGGCGATGGCCCAGACTCGTATCTCAATGCCGTAGTAAAACTGCTTTCCCCTCATGTCCCATACGCCCTGGTTGGGCACAGCCTGAGCCTTGGTCTGTGGAGGATCATACAGAGACTTTCCACAAAGTCCGTCAGCACACAGATCGGATTAGCACGGAGATCGACCAAAAGAGAAAAGAAAAGAAGAAAAAAAAAAAAAAAAAAAAAATCCACGTAAATAATATAGCAAACTTACAAACAGGAAGTCTGTCATGAAAATACGTTCAACGTCCCTCGACCTGGAACAGGTACCGAAATTTTCGGGTTATAAGGCGATATTTTTTCCCCTCTAATTTCGACCTATGCGCCTAATAAACGAGGGCGCCCTATTAGTGAACATAATCGTGAGAATAGGGGCAACGACTGCCGTGTTCAGTACAGTCTACTGTGAGTCAGACATCGAAAGTGGTCACGAGTCGCCGATACGGACGAATACTCGTGCTAAAATGCTTCAAAATCCCTATTATCGTGCGAGATACCGTCCAACAGATGCCATAACCCTTCATTGGATGTAAAAAGCATCGTTGTAGAGCTTAAAATGCCATAATTCTAACAGTTTTCACGAAGAATTGTCCAAGCACAACAACAGGAAGCAGCACAAACGGAAGTTCGATTATTTGAAAGGGGAGCCAACTTTCGTTTATGACAGCAGTAATGGCAGTCAATAAGCATTTACAGGATGCATACGGGCTTCAAAATTTGACTTTATTTTGTGAGGTATGCATCACCTTATAAATGAGGGCGCCTTTTGCTTTAATTTTTTCCGAGTATACTTGAAAATTGCCCATTTCGCCTTATACACAGCAGCGCCTAAATTCGGTACATGCGGAACATTATTTCGCAAAGATAGTGGGACGATCCTGGAGGTATTGCAATACCAAGAAAGTCCCCCTGAGCAACTCTTGTCAGTACACAAGAGTCGAAAGAATGGATATGCAAATACACTGTAAACAAACAAACACAATTAATATCAGGCATGGTACTGGGGTGAAAAAGGTATTTTTGTTTGAAAATATGTTGGGGGTTCTGAAGAAGTGGCCTCTTGGTGTGGGTGGGCAAGGAGTAAAAGCCCTTTATGGTGATTATGAGCAGGGCTCCCAGGGACCCCCATTTGGGGGTCTATGAAGCACTAAAATTCTCAAGGACCCTCTAAAAGAATGTGCAGGTCCCAGGAAAAATTATTTTTACCATTCACAATACCACTGGGACCCTCTATACTGTAAGTGAAGGAGTCCCTGGGACCCATTGTTTTGCGGGACGATTGTGAGCCCTGATGGGGCAATGCCTCTTGGAGATGCATGGGTGAAACTCCCCCAAAATGAATGAAAAAATATGAAAGGCACGGGTCCAGGGACCCATGGCCCCGGCAGGGTACAGGGGCAGAGCCCCGTCGAGATGATTCAGGGGGGCACGAAGATTCTGAACAAGCCAGAACTTGGAAATGCCATCAGAGGGATGGGGGGCTTGGAACAGGGGAGGGGGTGGGAAGCTACAGCCGGTTTTGGCCGACTTGAAGAATGCAAGAGGGTTAATGTTTGGTATTTTTGGGGGGTATTGGTATTTTTGGGGGGTATTGGTATTTTTGGGGGTATTGGTATTTTGGGGGTATTGGGGGTATTTTTTTGGGGGGGGTATTGGTATTTTTGGGGGGTATTGGTATTTTTGGGGGGTATTGGTATTTTGGGGGGGGTATTGGTATTTTTGGGGGGTATTGGTATTTGAAGGCATGGGAATTGTCAGAGACAAAAAACTCTGAAAAGCCCCCCAATTGAAGTATTTAGTAACAAAAACGAAGTATTTAGTAACAATTAAAATTTTTAATTCGCGGACAATTCCCATGCCTGATTTGGTATATTCTAGTCACAGAGACTGCTGTTGCCTCCCCCACACCACTCAATCCAAGTCTCTTCACACAGCCACACCCAGTCTGAGCACCCACACTGGCAATCCACAGGGAGCAACCCTTGCCAGGGCCATTAGCTCATTCAAGTCGCTCCGGTCGTATATGTCCCAGAATTAATAGATAGCTGTCAATTTGATGCATTTGCTTCAAGGGAAGTAAATCTGTGCACACCATACCTTGGTCACTTCTAAACTCGCTTCACTCCCTTAGACCACAATTCTGCCTCTGACTTTTGCTTTTGTAGTGGTTTGTTGTTGTGGGGGAAACCAATGGGTGTAGGGAGGTTTTTTTTATATATATTAAGTCAAAAAAAGTCTGATCTACCACTTCCCTATGTCTAAACCCAAAGAATAATAAACCCGTAATCTTCTTTCATTTCTCCATTTGTTTATGTATGTTTTGTTTGTGTGCATCAGTATGGCTGGAGTTTGATTGTTGTTTATAGCCCCGTCGGCTGGAGTGATGTGTGAGTTCAAAATAGTTGCGATGCGAATGAGTACCTAACACCTAATACAGTACATTGGTCAGTGTGATCTGTGGCTTGCACAGGCTGAAGGATGGATACAGCTGTGCAGAGAGCGTTTGGAAAGAGAGCATGGGTCAACAGCAATAGAAACGTCATAACAAAAGGAAAAACGTGAATTATAAATGAAAACTATGTTAACATCAAAACAAAGGACAAAAATTGTGATTTCTAAATGTAAACTATGATATGGACATGGAAAAAAATCTTTAAAAGTGTAATTTATAAAATCTATTTGCATATCGATGTTTGAGGTTTATGTGTGTGTGTGTGTGTGTGTGTGTGTGTGCGTGTGTATGTGTGTGAAAGTTCACAAGAACTTAATGCAAAACTTGAGAAGACAAAACAGATTGATTGAACAATAAAATGAACTTTTAAAATCCACCGAGAAATAAATAATGTGACAACAAACACATGAAAAGTGAAAAAGAAAGAACGAAAGAAAGAACGAATGAAAGAGAGAGAAAGAAAGAAAATGATCAACAAATCAAATGCCGCCAATCCACACACTATCAAAGACGTGTGTGAGAGTTCTGTGTGTATGTGTTTGTGCGAGTGCATGTACATAGCTTGTAACCATGCATACCAGCATGCGTCTGTGCGTGAATACACATGCTTTTGAGATGTCAAGTGCGTAAAATACGCACAATCTCTACGTTGTCAGAAACCCTGTCTTACCATATATCAGCCAATGGTTGACATGCATTTCAAAATACAAAGGATCTTTTACACCCACACAAACACACACGCACCCACGCGCTGGCACACACACACTCTCTCTCTCTCACACTCTCTCTCTCTCACACACACACTCTCTCTATCTCTCACGCTCTCTCTGACCAGGCAAGGCAATGAAGGAAAAGCTTATTTCTCTGAATATACTTAGGGGTTTCAGGAGACATTGCTTAATGATGGTCTTGATGGGTAAAGAGCCCTTTCATAGCTGCCAACTTTTCCCAAACAAAATCCTGGAGGGGGGTGGGTTCGGGGGCACAGCCCCCTGAAGCTGAGAAACTTTTTTTGGTCATTTTTTTTGTATTGGTCTGAAAAGAGTCTTCCATTTCTTCGTCTTCTCCTTTGCCTTCGGCATCGTGGCGAGGTTACTTCAATGGCGGCGTGAGACAGGCCTAAAGACCGCCAAACAAAGGATTGCAGGAGGAAGTAGCCCCCGCTTCCGACATGCGCAGTACGAACTCTGCTCCGCGAAGCTTCCTGAAACCCAGTTTCGGTTTTCATAACACTCGTTTCTGAGGTCATCCAAGCTTGAAATTTTGAAATCCGGGAGTTTCACGTGAATTCTGGGAAGACCGGGAGAGGTAACAAAATCCGGGAAGCTTACTGGGAGGGTTGGCAGGTATGCCCTTTATAGTGCCCAGGGGGCAATTCCTCTTGAGGACAAATAATATAACACTGTTAAAACTTGGGGAAAGGGCATCTCGTCAAGCTTCGAACCCCATCTAATATTTGCTTTTCTGCATTCACTTTTCTCTGAATTCAGAGAAATTCTCTGAAGATTACCATGCCTGTCTCTCTCTCTCTCTCTCACACATACAGACACAGAGTGACAGACCACACAAAAACACATTGTATTATCCCCTTTTCAGACACCCCCCCGGCAACATAAAAGCAACGCAAGTACAAACACTACAAGCAAAGCAACTCTCACAGTCATGCGCACACACACAGGCATACGCACGCATGCGCACACACACACCAGAATCGAAAGAATGATACAAACCTCATTAAGCAAAGGAACACTGCCCCCACCCCCACCCCCACCCCTCACACACAAACACATCACAATATAAACAGACACAACAAAATGACAACCAAATAAATAAAACTTTGAAAGAAAAAGAAAGAAGCAATACAAATGCAAAGACAAAGCAAAAAAACAACAACACACACACACAGGGAAAGAAAAGTAAAACAAAAAATAACATGACTTAACCCAAAAAATAAAAATAAAAGGACAGACGGACACTTGACAGACAAACAGACGGACGAAGGAAAGGTGACAAAAAAAGCGTGAGGCGTCGAGGGAAAGAAAAGTAAAACAAAAAATAAGACGACCAAAAATAAAAAATAAAATAAAAGGACAGATAAGGCGACAAGACGGACTGACACTCGACAGACAGACGGAAGGAAAGGTGACAAAAAAAGCGTGAGGCGTCGTGTTGCACAATCTTACCCGCCCTCCGTACTGCAATTTGGGGGCCGATAGCACCCTTCCCTCCACCTCCATCATTTGCGTGCTAATGCTGATCCCGAAAGTTTGCAGGTAAGGGTCCGCATTGAAATTGGCCTTGCGAACCTACAAAACCCGCGGCGGTGGGTGGGTGGGTGGGTGGGTGAAACGCCACCCATGCAGGGGCAGGGGAGGAAAAAAATGGATAAAATGAGTGACTTGGGTGGCTGGATTTAAAAAGCCCACGAGCCCTCAAGCCCGATAAAAGAAGGGCCAACGCCTGCTGAGTAAGCGCAGGGGGAAATCACTCTTGCTGGGAAAGTTCTACGTCTTCGTAGAAACTGGTCTTGATGACGATTCGGCTTCTGTCTTGTCCTGAAATCTCCAAATCTCTTTTGGAGAAAATAGGTGTTCGGCTTCTGTCTTGTCCTGAAATCTCCAAATCTCTTTTGGAGAAAATAGGCGTTGCATTTTCTCCATCCGAGGGTTCTTTTGTTGTTAGCTAGCGCGTTTAATAAGGGGAGTTCTTTCTTTCTGCGCAATTTAACTCCGCAAAAGCTTTCCCCCAGTGAGAATCCATGTGAGAGAGCCCCGGAAATCTTGTATTTCAGCTTTTTTGTTTTTCCCGTGTGTGCATCTCTGTGTGTTTTAGTTTGCGTCATGACTAAATCCATCAGGAATATTCCAGGAAATAATTCAAAGCCAGTGATGTCCCGAGGTCCCGGTCATAGGCCATTGACCTATTAAAATTGAAAATGTCCTATTGTGTTCTCCCCTGTCAGGACAAATGTCTGATTAAATTTTTTTTGTCCTATTGATTTCTTCAAGAGCCAGGACATTGTCCTATTGATTTCTGTAAGAGCCAGGACATTGTCCTATTGATTTCTTCAAGAGCCAGGACATTGTCCAATTGATTTCTGCAAGAGCCAGGACATTGTCCTATTGATTTCTTCAAGAGCCAGGACATTGTCCTATTGATTTCTTCAAGAGCCAGGACATTGTCCTATTGATTTCTGCAAGAGCCAGGACATTGTCCTATTGATTTCTTCAAGAGCCAGGAACATTGTCCTATTGATTTCTGCAAGAGCCAGGACATTGTCCTATTGATTTCTTCAAGAGCCAGGACATTGTCCTATTGACTTCTGCAAGAGCCAGGACATTGTCCTATTGATTTCTTCAAGAGCCAGGACATTGTCCTATTGATTTCTTCAAGAGCCAGGACATTGTCCTATTGACTTCTGCAAGAGCCAGGACATTGTCCTATTGATTTCTTCAAGAGCCAGGACATTGTCATATTGATTTCTTCAAGAGCCAGGACATTGTCTTATTAATTTCTTCAAGAGCCTGGACATTGTCCAATTGATTTCTCGTCTCAGAACAGTTTGTCTGATCACTTTTCAATCCTCGGTGCATCACTGAAAGCAGAAGAGACTTCCTGCTCTCGAACAACCGATCCATAAACTTTGAAACGCAAAAAACTGTTCCAGCGAAAACGTGATGGAAACTCGAACATTTTATCATACTGATGAGCGTTCACAAGTTTACAGGGCTCTGTCACACGCCTCAAAGTCAAAGAGATAAGATATCCAGGGGGCGGGGGGCTTGCCTCACCACTGCAAAAGAAAAATACAACACGCACACACACACAACACAAAAAAGAGAGTGTCAGATTGAAAAAATAATATAAATAACAACAATGAAGAGATAATAAAGAAAAACACACCACCAAACGTCAGGGGGCGTAATAGTGTAAAGTCAAACAGCACAGGTGTACACACACACACACACACAAAGAAAATCAGAGGCAGCCACTACAGGGAGTGGAGAAGAAGACAGGCAACACAATACTCATGCCTACCCGGCCTCCGTATTGTAACCTGGGCACGGGCAGCACGCGGCCTTTGACCTCGGTCATTTGCGTATCGACATGGATGTCGAAGGTGCGCAGGTACGGGTCGTTATTGAAGTCCGCCTTGGACACCTTGTGTTAGGCGGGGGCGTGTGGGTGGTGGGTGTACGTCAGTCACCAAGGACCAGACATAGGGAGGAGAGACCAAGCCAGCAAGTTATCAGGAGGGGGGGAGGGGAAACGCACATCGCTGCCTTGAAACAACGCTGTCAGATTCGCACGGGCGCTTCTACAAAATCCTCAACTCGGGGCACCACAGCCTGAAGAGAAGCGCCCATTGAGCTCCGCGTTCTCAACTTTGGACATTTCGTTCCGGTGCAAAGGAAAGAAACTTAGGGAGACAGCGTTAAAAGCTGACAAGGTCTTACGCATTTGTTTGAGTTAAGTGTCACGAAATGCTTATTTTCAGGGTTTTTTAAAAATAAAAAGCTTTGTTGACAGGACTTCAAACACCCTCCCCTCCCCCCAAAAAAAGTTTTTAAAGGCTTTTTTTGTTGTTTTGAAAATGACTTTTTGGGGAGTTGGGACAGCGTTACTTCTCGGCGGCGATATGACAAACAACACTCCACTTCTCCTCCTCCTCTTCTCTTTCGTCCTCCACTTTCCATCTTCACTCTTCTTTTTTTCCCTCCTCTTTTCCTCCTCCAACACATCCTACCTACCTGCATTCCTCGTTCGATGCTATTTACAACACATAACACAAACCGCCACATTAGAACAGCAATTCCTCCGCCCCCCCCCCTCC
>CM065706.1:32619201-32709201 GCA_017654935.2 Phymorhynchus buccinoides | reverse complement strand
GAGAGAGAGAGAGAGAGAGGAAAGAAGGGGTTGGGGGGGATTTAGAGAAAGAGAAAGAGAGAGATATATATAGAGAGAAGGGGGTTAGGGGAGGGGATTGTAGGAGAAAGAGACAGAAACAAAATTGATGATAGAGAGAGAACACCTCTCCCAGAGAGAGAGAGAGAGCGAGAGAAGAGGGTGGGGAGGATTTAGAGGAAAGAGAATGAGACAAAATCGGTGAGAGAGATATATATATAGAGAGAGAGAGACTCAGAGAGAGAGAGAGAGAGAGAGAGAGAGAGAGAGAGAGAGAGAGAGAGAGAGAGAGAGAGAGAGAGAGAGAGAGAGGGGGTGGGCGAAATGTAAGAAAGAGACAGAAACAAAATTGATGTGAGTGAGAGAGAGAGCGAGCGATAGAGAGAAAGAGACTCAGAGAGATGAAGAGAGACAGAAACAAAATTGATGAGAGAGAGAGAGAGAGAGCGAGCGAGAGAGAGAGAGAGAGAGAGAGAGAAGAGGGTAGAAATGAAGAAAGAGACTCATTGAGACATGATGAAAATAGCGAACAAACCCATGTCAATTAACGTCACACAGACACAAAGACATACACACACACATGAGGGCAGGATGAAAAAAGCCTTGTTAGCTTATTCTTTAACCCTCAATAAAGACCATTTTGACTTGACTTGACTTGACTTGACAGAGGAACACAATGAATCACTGATCCCACAAGACTGACTCACAATCGCCACAAAATGCACAACACACACAATAACAACACCCACACAATGACACACTGACACAAAGCACAAAGTCCAGGTATACGCACAGGGTACAGACCTCTACCTTTGGTTAAGGCTCGATTTCTTGGGTATTTATCAACGGGGGGAGGGCGTTACTAAAACAGGGTTAACCCTTTCACTGCCAACGTCGCATTTTTGCACCACAATGATTTAACGCACGTCACTAAAAGGCATCAAATCAGGGTCTGTTATCCAAAGACCCTGTTCTCTTCATTTTGGGAGGTAAGAACAGGCCTTACTTTAAATATGTCACAGAGGAATCCCAAATATTACAGATTTTTTTCTTCTACCCAGGTTAAGCTTAATGGAATTTTTTCGCTGAAAAATGGCTGGCGGCGAAAGGGTTAAATTCTAGTGGTATCTTCTACTAGTGGAGTTAGAAAAACAAGACAGAGGTTTTCACAAATCGTGGGTTGGGATGTGATTCGGGGTGTGTAGTCATGACTACGTCTTAGACAGTCAACATAGGGATTAGTATGCAAATTAGTCTAAACAGACAATCGGTTTGGGAGTTTAGTCTAATTTGCATACTATTCCTGGTGTTGACTGTCTAAGACGCACTCACGAATACATGCCCGGGAGTGGAACATGATCACAAAATTGGACAAAAACTATGTCACCGATAATATGTGAAGACCAAAATACTGGAAACAACATGTCTCGCTACAACCTTTTTCACATCTATTGGCTTCAAAATTAAACCCATTTCATATACCATAATTTTCAAACTATAACATAAGGCGATATTTGTTTCTCCAATTTCAACCTATGTGCCTAATAAATGAGGGCACCCTATTAGTAAACAAAATCGCGAGAAGAGAGGCAATGATAGCTGTGCTCAGTACAGTCTACTGTGAGTCTAGACATCGAAAGTGGTAACGAGTCGCTGATACGATGAATACTCATGTTAAAATGCTTCAAAATCCTTATTATCATCCGAGATACCGTCCAACAGATGCCATAACCCTTCATTGGATGTAAAAAGCATCGTTGTAGAGCTTAAAATGCCATAATTCTTACCAGTTTTCACAAAGAAAAGTCCAAACACAACAACCGGAAGTTGCAAAAACGGAAGTTCAATTATTTGAGAAGGGAGCCAACTCTCGTTTATGACAGCAGTAATGGCGGTCGGTAAGCGTTTACAGGACGTGTACAGGCTTCAAACATTGATTTTCTTTTGCGAGGGCGCCTTTTACTTTAATTTTTTTCAGATTTTTCTTGAAAATTGCCCTATTTGCCTTATACACAGCAGCGCCTAATGATCCGAAAAATATGGTATATATATTTTTTTAAAAGTGCTAACTTTAAAACATACTTGACTTACGGCTACACTTTGCTTTTAAAACCAATGTTCAGCACTGTTTTCAGACTGAACAATCACATCACCTGCAAGTTGTGAAAATGTGCCTCATCTACTTTCTTCATAAAAAAAAATTCAATGGTCTAGTCTACTTTCTTCATAAAAAAAAATTCAATGATCTACAGTAAGTCTGGAGCCATTTCGGTTTCAATATCCATTCCCTCTAGATATAATAACTGCGGTATTAGTAAGCAAAACATTATGGATATATAACTGTACAATAATTTGGCGACAATGTATTTTTGGAAGTGACAATAACTGTACAATATTTCGGCAATACAACAAAAGCTATAAGGCGTTAAACCACTGCCCAGGACAGGAGAGGAGAGAGAGATGTATATATATGTTACGCCCAATTCGTGAAATTGCCTATTTCATGAAATGGTCAAAATGCTTTGCCCAATTTATGAAATGGACAATGTATATCACATTTTTCTATTTCACAGGCATTGATTAAGGTTGATTCAACAGTAGTACATTTTTGGCTCACTCGTGTTAACAAAGTTAACACGAAGTGAGTCTATAGTATGATAGTTGCTCGGTTGTGTGTGTGTGTGTGTGTGTGTGTGTGATGCGTCCGTGGTCTAATCTCCAAACTTTAACGTTGGCATTTTCTCGGGAAATAGAAGGCATACATTGTTCAAACTTTGCACACATATAGATGTCATGCAAGCTTTCAAACAATAATGATTTGAATAATTAAATACTTAAAACACTGTAAACAGATAACAAACCGATAACATTTTAGATTAGTGGGTTAGAGAGTATTCAACAGGCAACATGAGTTAAGGAACTCATGAACACTGAAAGCCTTGATATCTCATTGGTAGAGTGTCTGTCTGTTATGCCAATTGCTCCGGGTCCAATTATCGGCATAGGCACTTTAAATAAAAAAAAGTTGTATCCATTAATGATAGTTTCATTTGTACTTTAAAATTTTATTGGTAATCTTGTACTTTAGACACCCTCCTCAATCTTTGTTTGTTGTTGTCCCACATGTTCCTGTTCGAGTGAGCCTTGAAGGCTTTGCCTCTTGTTCTACATTGCATTTACACCACCATCCTGCCCCCCAAATCTACTCTGGGGCATGCCTGAGCCACATGTTGTATCAAACATTTTTATCAAATTTAAGTATGAATAAAAGAATTTAAACTCATCTACAGGTGAGATTTATCATTCGTTCGAACCAATCCTTGATCTCTGTGTGTTAATGAACAAAAACTATTTTTCATTCACGTTGCTTTTCTCAATTGCAAGGCATAAATTGGCTATTTCACGAACTGGGCAAACCATTTTGCCCATTTCATGAAATGGGCAATTTCATGGATTTGGCGTAACATATATAACAATCATTACTATGATTACCATAATTTAGCATAATATGGATATGCTGATATTGTTGGCTTGATCTCTCCTGCTGCTTATTTAACATGGATATACTGTTATATACAGCAGGCCTTGACATCGTATTGTCTCAACGACGACAACAATACGAACGCTACATTTTAACAAACGAAAATTATCACATATACAAAACAAAGCACAACACAGCTTAATCCACTCTGCTACCAATCTGCAATTAGAAAAAGTAAAAATAAAAAAACCTTCAACTGTAGATTGAGTGTACTGCAGAAAAACGGTCACACACACAGTTTGAGCAAAAATGAAATACTGAAAAGATGATGATGACGTAAGAAAATAATGCTATTTTGATGCGATCAAAACAGCAACTTTAAAGCTGACCAGACCATGGTTTTTTTTCTCATTTTTTTCAAGAAAACAATTCTGAAAAACTTCTGTGAGCGTCAACCATTTATATTTTTCATTACAAATCTGGTCAGCGAGAAGATGAATTTACATACGCGTAGAATTCAAGCCAGCAGTTGGGTCAATTTCAACAACAAAGCCACAAAAGCCAAAGCACATTCATTTTATATATATAGGGTTATTTAGAAGTTGCCAGTGTTGATATTGAAAAAGTTGGCTTTTACCAACGAAAATTTTATCAGAGAATATATTTTTTAAAAATAAAACTGTGTTTTTGTGTCTTTTATATATATATATATATATATATATATATATATATATATATATATATATATATATATATATCGACAGCTTTCTTGAGGGTTCATACAAAATTCTTACCTCAAAATTCCCAAACTTTTCCCAAACCCTACTGACCATATTCCCAAACCGGGCATCATGCCACATGTGGTTAACTCTTCTGCTGCCGTCGGCGGGTTGAACCGTCCGGTTTACTGTATACCGTTGCTAGCCATGGGCGGGTTTGACCGCCAGATACTAGGGAAACCCCGGTGTCCCCCTTTGCGCTATTTATATGAAGTGACGTCACATCCTTTACTTCCGTGACATGCGCAGTTCGCTCAGGGAAAGCACAATCTTCCGCCATCTTCATTTGTAGGGTAAATTTTTTGTAATTTTCAATCGATTTTCGTCGATGGAAACTGACGACTTTTGGCGTGAACCTCTACAAGATGGCGACAGTGACGACGAATCATTTACCGTGGAAGAAGTGGCAGAATCTGAACTTAGGCGAATCAAAAAGAGTGTTGAAACGATCTTGGGTTGGCAGCAGCAGATCGACACAGGTAATTTTAGTGATGATTCGAGCGAGTATTTTTTTAATGAATTTTTAAAGTGAGTGTGTGCGAAAATCAGTGCAGCGGCAAAAATTACTTGGTGCGCAACGGTAAACAGTCTAAGTAATACTTGGGAGGAGAAGAGTCGAAGTCTGTTGCGAAACCCGGATGTAAAGGCACAAGTAAGGGAACGACAACCCCTCGTCGACTTCCGTCAAGAAAAGCGAAAGTAGACAAACAGCGATAATTGCAGTCGGACCCTTTTGTTGGTTTGCTGTGTTATTCCATAAACGTTTTTAAGGGTAGAACCAATTTAAAAGACCTGTTCACACATACTGGCCACTAAAATTGTAAAAATAAATATATATACATATTTTTATGCCGAGTTGTCAAAAATCCCAAACTTTCACAAACCTCTTGGAAAATTCCCAAACTTTCCAGGACTTGAAAATGGTTCCTCATTTCCCCCAAACTGTATGAACCCTGTTTCTTGTATTGCATACTCTTCGCACCCCCCCACCAAATCATATGTGGCCTAATATACAATGAATTGTACAAACCTAGGCAAGCTTTGTACTTTAGACAGTACTCTCCCCCCGTGGGGACATCTTTTGTATAAATACATGTAGTTTGCATGGAAATATATCCACCGACAATGTAGTGAAACCAAAGATTCTAAAAGGGTAAGATGGACTACTTAAGAGTTACAGCGAACCGGGCTGATAGAGTTATCGTTAGTGGGGTAGTTATACACCATTCACAGCGGCGGCTATCCAAAAACTCAGACTGGAATTTGAACGGAGAATTCAACTGGCCTATCGACATGTAAATGTGTCACGTTTAAAAGGGACATAACCAGTGTTTCTGTCCTCACTACTCATATAGGGAAAAGAGACCGGATGCTTGTCTTCCCCTATACAGTCTTTGGTGAAACTGAGAGAAAGCTGTTTTCCCAGCGCTATGGCTTGTGTGGCTTTTTCGATATCCGCTCTACTGTAGGATCACAACCACGCACATGGTGACACACACAAACACGACAACACAGTTCATCAGGGGGATACACATTTCACTGGAAGAACACATAACCACCTGCAAAATCTTCACACACACACACATAGTGTACAACATTTTGGATCAGTCTACAGTGGAACCTCCCTTATAAGACTCCCTCCCACATAAGACCTACTTCTCTGAGACATTGCCCTTCTTTGTAAGTATTAAAAATTACCTCCCTTGTAAGACCCCTCCCTAATAAGACCTCATTTTGGATGATTTTTCAAGGTCTTATTTTAACTATAAGGGAGGTTCCACGGTATTAAAATTACCTCCATTATAAGACCTCATTTTGGCTGATTTTTGAAAGTCTTCTAAGGGGGGTTCCACTGTATTATCATAATTACTGTTTCGAACAGGCCATCATATCAGCAGACCTGCCTACCCCAAATTTCTTTTTCAAGTACTCCACAAAATAAAATTCCATATTTTTTCTCAAAAATCCGTATTTTGCAAGGAGAACCAAAAACGGAACATTACAGAACATTAAACCGCCATGCGAAATGACGAAAACCACTCGATTTTGACCGGTCTTAGAAGACCTTAAGTTAAAATTTTTGCCGTATTCATTTTCGATTTACCGTACTGCAGTACTGGGGCTCAAAATCGTGTACAAAATACGGAAAAATCGTATGGGTGGGCAGGTCTATATCAGCACAATATTTAGCCTTATAATTAACTGTTCTAGTGCCCATGTATTTTTTTGATGTTCTTGGTTGTCCGTTGCATCTCAACCGACAAGATGGGGAGTAATGTGGGGGGGTTTCTCGAACAGCACATGCGTTGCTTTAATTCATGAAACGAGTCACACAAGCTCTATAAATAGAGAAACGCATGGCAGGGTGCTCGGCAGTATTCGGTAGGAGCTTAGAGCGACGTCTCGGGCGAATGTATGCGCCCATGGTGCTAGAAGAGTTGATTATATCCTGGTTACATAGATTTGCTACGGTTGCCCCTCACCCCCCACCCCCTTATTTGATTACCCTGAAGAACCAGGTTTGTCCCCTAACACGGATTAGCCTCATCAGCAGAGCTGTCAGTCCTGTGAACAACCATTAACCCTTTGTCAGCAGTACAGTGAAACCTCCCTTTATAAGACTCCCTTCCACATAAGACCTACTTATGTCCCTTACATTGTCCCTTCTTTGTAAGTATTAAAATTACCCTCCTTATAAGACCCCCCTCTTATTAAGACCTCATTTTGGATGGGGTTTTGAAGGTCTTATAAGGGAGGTTCCACTGTACTAAAGAAAAAAGTCAAGCAAATAGGGCATTTGCCACGTGAGGGTGACCTTGAATTTCACCGAGTTGAATTTAGAGAGTTGAATTAGAAAGGTCAGCGTAACTCGGGCAGAACGAGCGCGGGCAAATTAGTAGTCTAGTATAGAGAACGAACACTCGTGGCAAATGCCCTATTCCAGTAGTTTCTTCACTCGTTTTAACCCCTTCTCTGTCAGGCCCTGCATCTACAACCAACCGGGCAGTATGTCACTGTTGATGTCATAACTTCTGATGTCACCACAAGTCTTGAATACTGTTGTGTTTTCGTTTGTTTGTTTGTTCTAGAATTAGTTACGAGGGACGTAATCTCCAGGCTACTTTCCCAGACTTAGTGCAACAGGTCTGTTTTATATTTTATAATAAAAAACGGATCATCTCTCAAATTTTTTCTCCGGCAGTGAAGGGTTAAAGAACCGATGCAGTCAAAATTTAACAGACTGTTTTCAGCTGCAATGAAGCAATAAGTATGCATTGCTTATGAACACCTTTACCTTCCATGTTTTTTGTTTGTTTTCTTTCATTTGCATATTCATTTCCTACGTCTTGCTGGTTGGATTCCTTCTTTGAGGACGGCTTCCCTCCCTTGAATTTCTTAATAAATAAAATGTTCCTTATTTTTGGTGGTAACATTTTTAAATGAAACGTTTGCATCAGATTCTGCTTCGTGATTTGGCTGAAAAGACCCACACCCAGTCGTCCGCCTGTGTAAGCCGAAATATTTGAAACCACACTAAACTTTGATTAAATATATCACAATTCAATCATTTTGCTAGAAATTACTGGTTTCAATTTTTTATATATTTTTTATTTAATGAGCTTTGTGATACGGTGGTCCTCCCTTATAAGACTCCCTCCCACTTAAGACCCACTTCTTCGAGACATTGCCCTTCTTTGTAAATATTAAAATTACCTCTCTTATATAACTCCCTCCCATTTAACCCTTTAATCGCCACTGTCGCCTCTTGGCACCACAATGATTTAACACCCATGTCACTAAAAAAGCATCAAATGAGGGTCTGCTGACCAATGACCTTATATTCTTAATTTTGGGAGGCAAGGACAGAACCTAATTTATGCATGTCATAGAGGAATCCCCAATATTGCAGACGAAATCTGTTCTCCACCCAGGTAAGTTTAATGGTAAATTTTGGCTGAGGAATGGCTAGCGTCAAAAGGGTTAAGACCTCATTTTGGATGATTTTCGAAGGTCTTATAAGGGAGATTCCACTGTATAAGCTATACCCAACTTGACCTTTATTCAAGATAAAAACATCTGTAAAAAGGATAAAAACTAAAACTGATAGAAATCTCATATTCTCTTTCCCTCTCCCCCTCTCCTAAAAACTACAAGTAAAAAGTAATGTCCCATATGGCTTCGGCCGGGAGGACGTAAAGCATAAACTTTCTTCTAAGCTATACCCGGCTGAACAGGTAGTCGGTAGACAGTCTGACAGCTCGGCATCTGAGTGTGTATTCAACATCCAATACCAATAACAAGGAAGAAAGCCTGGGACAACACGCCACCATCGTCATCATCAAAAAGCAACAAAGATATAATATGCACAAAATACACACACACACAATATCAATGCACTGAAACAGGTTGAAGCATCATGAAGTGAGCATGGGTGCATGTGGTGGCCAAAGCTTTTCCCTGAACTTTCTATCACAACCCCTGAAATTACGATCATTTCAAGAGCTTGGTTCTGTAAACAGGCATGGTAGTGGGGGCAAAGTGGTTTTCAAGGAAAATGGTCGGGGGTCCAGGGGGCCGAAGAAAATTCAATAAAATTTAATAAATGAGTGAAATTTTCACTTTTTCATGCCATTTCAATGCATTTTTTAATAATTTTGTTTCAAACTGTTTCGCGGATTTTCCGTGATTCGCGGAGGTACACCATGCCTGTGTAAAGAAGAGCCTTATTTTCAGGCAGACCACTGCCTGAACCAGCATCAAACTGCCTGAATTCAGGCTTCAGGCACACCCACATGCACCCCTGAGTGAGTCACTGGTCTTGACAATCCTGTTAATACTATTTGCCATAAATACAATACATTAGTTGCCATAAATACGTTAGTTGCCCCCATCCCAATACACCCTCCCCCTTCCTTTGTAGACCCCCCCCCCTCTCCCCCCCCTCCCCCCCCCCTCCCCCCAAGCTATATCCAAAGATATCTGAGATTATGCGCTATATAAGCATAATTAATTATCATTATTATTTTTATTTTTTTTCGATCTAAACCCTTCGCCAAAAATCGACTTGAATGATTTATTTCTACATCAGAGCTTATCAAAACAGTTTGAAAATTTTTAAATTAGAAATTCATGTCAGAATATTTTTAGAAAATCCTTCGAGATTGTAATATGGAAATGATTCATAAAACATTAAAAAAAAAAAAAATCCTTCGAGATTGTAATATAGAAATGATTCACCAAACATTATTTTTTACATTTCCACCCATGTGAGACACACTTAAGTGTATAATGTGAATATTTTAGAAAGATAAAAACTATATAAGCAGCCAAAACGCTTAGCCCCCCTTTCCCTCTACACCAGACCTGTTTACCCCTATTTTGCAAATTTGTATTTAATGTCTGAAACAAAAAATAGTAATTTTGAAAAAAAACCCAACGTAATCCAACATGCAGCCGATTATTTTTCTACACATAACCTGAAAATATAATAGTGCACTGGGAGACCTTTAAAAACATTTTTTAAATCATGTATTAGCCTTTTCTCTTTCAAACTCAGCTTACTAACCTGTTCAAACTACTTGTGATCTCACCACGCCGTTGCTTTGACGCCATCTTGAAACAGAATGACTGGGAACCGGAATGACTTTTCAACGCATTGTTTCAAAAGCATCGCTTGCCGACGTAACTAGTGCTTGTTTTTTTTTCCGTCGCTGTAATTATCGTAATTTGACTTAGTTTCGTAAAAATTACGGCAAAATCGTAAAGGTAAACAGGTCTGCAGTCTACACACATCCTTCATATTTCCCTAGTTTTAGTTATAAATCTTTTCCACTTAAACATTTTGCTTTTTGGAAACAAAATTTCAGCTCCCATATGACATTGAAACTAGCGAGAGAGAAAGAAAAGCGTACCAGGTTGTTGATCTCTTTCTCTCTGTCCGGGGCGGACCGGGCTGTAGCCTGCGTGAGAAAACCAAAACATCATGTGTGAGTTATATAATAATAATAATAATGGAAATTTATATAGTGCTCTTTCTCACATGAGCTCAGTGCGCTTTACATTGATAACAAGAACATTAAATTTAAAGGCAAAGAAATAATGAATCATTACAAAGTAAAATAAACACGATGATTGCACGCAACATTCTCTTTCTTTCTCACACACGCGCTCGTGTCAAAATTGTACGAGTTACTGCATAATGAAGATCATTTATTATGTATAAATAATTCTATGTCTTGTTGTTGTCGTTCCCTGGCTTAAAGACTCCAGGGATCATCCCAACAGCCGAAGCACTTGAACACTATGGTACAAATGCACCAGCTAGGGATGAGAACATTACGTGTGTGACCGTTTTCGATTACCCCGCCACGTGAGCAGCCACACTCCTACTTCCGCATTTGGTACTTTGTAGTCACAGAGGCGTCTCTGTAAAATTCGGGTTGCTCCCACCTGGAGAGCGCGTCGCAGCCAGAGGCGCGCCATCCTTTTTTTTCCCTCTTTTTTTTTGCAAGCGATGTTTGTGTGACTGATGAGGAAGGAAAGGGGTGGTGGTCAATTTTGACCAAATGATAACTTTTTCGTTGCCACTGACTGGGTTTAACGTGTGCTAAGTGCATGGGCACACGGGACCTCGGTTTATCATCTCATCCGAAAGACTCCACGTTCAGACAGTAAGGCCTAGTGCAGAGTGAGAGGAAAAATCCCCTGTACCCAGGTTCAAACTCGGGTTTATTGTATACGAGACGAACACGTTACCTCTGTGCCACTCTACACCACTAACATGAATATGAATGTTTTAATGCAAAATACATTAACTCATGGTGTGGTTTATTTCCTTGCAGATGCGTTGAAAAGGCATTACCATATTTTTCAGATATAAGGCATACCCTCCCCCGACCCCCTCCCCCCCCAATTTTTACACAATAAGGTGCAGGTGTTCTCAGTCTGGGGAAAAAGTATCGCCTTATAGTCAGAAAAATACGGTAATCTTTAACACTGCATTCTGGGATAAACTGAAAAGACTGGCATCGTCCTCGAGAAAGCAAGAACCATCCTGATCCTGCCTAAGAGACGATTTTTGTAGAAAAAAAATAGGGGAGAGCACTTTGTAAAAATCAGAGTTGATTACCTCGACTTACTCGGTCAAAACTATAGCAACCATGGCGGCGAAGCTCGATGCCAGTCAGCGACTTGCACACATTTTAATTTTTTTTTACAAAATTTTGTTGCTACAAAGTGATAGAACTTGCAAAATATAAATTACATAAATTTTAGAATGATACACTGCGTTCTACATGCTGTGTGTCTCCTCAAACACACGAAGCAAGGGCTGGGGATTTACCTGATGGTAGAGTAACTTCCCCTGTTTGACCGATTGAATTAGGCGAGATCGCTCCCACACACCATGAAATTACTCCCTTTAATTATTTCTGAACAATTCTTATTTCATCACATCAGTCCAGCAAATTTATGATTTCACAACTAAAATTTTAAGCACTATAAAAATAGCTGCCAACCTTTCAAAGTCAAAAATAGGAATTGTGGTCAGGGGTCAGTAGGTCTGCTTGACCTGACCACCTCCGGAGATTGTGGGCATATGAATGCATAGCTCCCTAATGCTGAGGTTTTGAGAAGCAAACTTTAATTCTCAATGACATGAAAACATAGTATTTTATGTTTTATATAGCGTATATGTTTTATATTTTACATGAGAAACGACAATATGCGGCAAGTATTGGTTGAAACAATACCAATATGCCTACATTGAGAATCAAAAATCCATGTAGATGAGGTTTTTTTAAAACTGTTTTTGTTTCCAATTTCAGAAACAGGAATTTTTCTTTGAAGTTAGGAAAACCAGACACTCCTCTGAAGACGGAGTATGGCCGACCATGTGGCGGGGCATTTTAAAAGCAGCCATACACGTAATCTTCCCACCCAAGGTCATGAGAAATGTTCACATGGCACTGGGTGTGCCCCCAGAGTGTTAAGCTGGGGAACGAAAACAACAACAGGAAAACCTGAATCTTGGCTGGAAATAGGAAAAAAATACTGAAAAATAGGAATGGTTGGCAGCTATGCTAAAAAGCATGAATGTTTTAACACTATTGTGACTGGCAGTGAAACCACTCTGCTGGCCTGAGGCTGCACTGGAACAAATATTGTTGAATGACTACTTGTGATCAAACATTGTTCAAGAGCCTAAATGAAGTCTGATATGCACCAAACGTTCTGTACTTTATGAAAAATGGATGCTTAATTCAATTTTATGCTTTGTGAAAATATTGCATGAACGATTTACAGCTGACATGCTGCTCGACTTTGAGATCGAACTCCGCGATGAGATCGAACGATTCTGCCGATAACAACACTTTTTGTTGTCACATTCTCACTCGTACTGGGCACTCACTGTTCAATTTAATCAGTACTTACATTATTTACACTACTTTCATCCATAAAACCTGACTGATTGCCAGCATTACTTTCATATCAAGTTCGAGCAACCAATCTCCTCACCACTCAGACCTCTAAATTTTGACAATTTTCGTGCAAAAATCTCCTCGAATTTCGACTGCAGACGAACGAGCAACGCTATTTCCGTTTCAGTATTAAGGGGAAGTAACTGTAAAATCAAACAAGACAAGTCTGCTGGTATGGTAGAGAGTTTTGTACCTTAGACCGTTCTGCCTACGATTGGAGGTTCCCGGCAGATAGAGATGCTCTGCGGAACCTACGTCACAGAAGTGTTAATACACACAAACAGACTGTTCTTGTGATTGCAGGATAATCCTGTTCCTACACAACTTGGGAGTACGAAATATATTATCTAGCAACTCATGGTCATGGAAACCCACACCGAACAAATCAGACACTGGCAGGCATTGCTAGCAACAAGCAAAAGGATCAACTGGTTCGTTCAATCAATATAAGCACGCCAACAATTCAGGACCTTTACTGTCGGAATAGTAAAATAAATTACCTTGTTGGATTTTTGCAAGTTAGTTACCGTATTTTTCGGACTATAAGACGCACCTTTGTATAAAAATAAGGCGCACCCCCCAAATTTCTGATTTTATTATTATAGTTTCTTACTAGTATATTATCAGTCACGTTATAAGGCGCAGGGGTCTGAGTCTTGGAAAAAAAATATCGCCTTATAGTCCGAAAAATATGGTAGTTAGTCTGTTATAGTCCAGTCAACAGAAAATGCAATTAACATTAACTGGATTAACCCACAGTGATTTTAACGCTTATGCATTTTGGAAGTACTTCATAAGGGCAAAGGAATGATCTCAAAAGGATTTAATCACCATGATTAGGTGCTGCACTGGAATAGTAGAAACTTTTCCAAGATGAAAAGAAAACAAATCTTGACAAGAAAGCAGACATTTTAAAGAAACAAAACAACCAAATAGCTACAATTAGTACAAAGCAAATCAAGCAAGCAGACAGAAAAATGATAAGAAGCTGTGTACAAACCAGAGCTTAAGACAGTCTTAATAGTTTCAGTTTCTTTGCCCAATGAGGCCAAATCCATGCCTAGCAATTATTAACAACTATTTTCCACATTTATTTCAAATAGTCCAGAATAAATGATGCACAGAGAGAGAGAGAGAGAGAGAGAGAGAGAGAGAGAGAGAGAGAGAGAGAGAGAGGAGAGAGAGAGAGAGAGAGAGAGAGAGAGAGAGAGAGAGAGAGAGAGAGAGAGAGAGAGAAGCTCTAGAGAAGCAGGCAACTACTCTAGAGAAGCAGGCAACTACCGCACAGCAGCTACGTCAAGGTGCTTTTTTTCTGGCCATCCTAAAACCAACACTCCTCCTACCTCCGCTCCAAGATCGTCACACCTCTTTCCATTTTACATTACCCCCTCGCCATGAAAGATTCCGTTTTTACAAGGTCACCGATGATGTCATCATCATCATCATCAGTCACCAAGGTTACCACATGCCCCAGGGAGCATGCTCAAGTAAGTATGCCGCTACTGCCAGCATGCCCAACAGCGACGTTCCCTCACGTCCACGAACCAGTCAGCTCTAGCATCGGAACTAGCAAAGTTACATGGGTGCTCCTGGGAATTTTCAAAAGTCCTGCAAGGTGGCGGCCCCGGCGGAGTGCAGGGGCAGCGCACACATTGACTGCTCTTTTTTCACCCCTCTAGACTAGTACAAGTCTACATTCCTTTGAATATAGCAAATGCTTATATAGGCCCTTTTCATTGTACAAGTGTGTGTGTGTAAGAAAATCGTTGCTTCTCCAATTCTCTTCATCTGGTGATGCCGGCTCTAGGCAATTTAAAAATCCTGCAATTCAGGACATCCTGCAAGGAGCATCCATGAAGTTAGCAAGAGCATCCTCCTACCCACCCCCCTCTTTCTTTTATAAAAACAAAAACAAGCAACACTTTCTCAAAACTTCTTAAAGGCACAACTGGGCTATAAAAGAGCCGATCCCAGGAACCGGGTAGTCAGTTGTGAGTGGGAGAGAGAGAGAGAAACAAGCCAGCGACTCTCCTAGCTGCGGGCTTTCGCCTGCGCCAGTTTAGTTTTTCCCTCCTTTTTCGTTTGAAAAAGGATGCTTTCGCTGCGAGCGCCAAGCAGAAACTGACATTTTTAGCCTACTGCTTGCTTATATTGTACCGCGCTGGCTTTAAAAAAATATAACTATGCATGAATGTATTAAGTATATATATATGTATGTGTGTATATATGTAAGTGGGTGTGTGCATACGCGCGTTCGTACGTGCATATGTATGCATGTTGATTGATATGTATGTATATCTCTGATTATGTATGTATATGTGTGTGCGTGCACATTATATGTATGTATGTATGTACGTGTGTAAGTGTGTGCGTGCGTGCGTGGGTATGTAAATTTTATGTTTATAAATGCATGTAAATTTTATGTTTATAAATGCTAGTCAGTGTGTGTGCTTATGTGCACGTGAACGTATGTGTTTATTTTGTTGATTATTGTAAAGTGCCATGAGCAGCAAGCCTGGAATGTGCGCTATAGAAGTGTTTATTATTATTATTATTAGTTGTGGGGTACTAGTGGATAGACTGTTGCATTACAGGAAAATGCAGATAGTTGCGGGGTACTAGCACATTAGCAGCAGCGTTCTTTGCTCGAGAAGTGTAGCATAAAGTAACGTTCACAGGGCTGAAACACTTGTGTGTGAGGGGTTTCTTCTCTAAGCCTGTTAAAGTGCTATCATTCAGCTCTAGGTTATTTTTCTTCTTTTTTCTTCTTCTTCTTGCCAATAAAAAAAAACCGGGAGATGGTGTAAAAACTTGCTAGATGAGGGTACTACAAGAAGCGGTTTTACTTT
This sequence comes from Phymorhynchus buccinoides, assembly GCA_017654935.2. Classification (NCBI taxonomy): domain Eukaryota; kingdom Metazoa; phylum Mollusca; class Gastropoda; order Neogastropoda; family Raphitomidae; genus Phymorhynchus; species Phymorhynchus buccinoides. The sequence goes on along the minus strand of CM065706.1, from coordinate 32,693,594 downwards.
TAGCCCTCTTGCATTTATAATTTTTATTCCGGCCCAAACTGCCCAGCCGGAAGTTGCCTCTGTGTATTCAAGCCGCCTGTAGCTTGCCCCCACTCTGAGACCCCCTCTGATGGCACTTTCACCACGCACTTAGTTCTGGCCTGTTATGCACACACTACGAAGAAGCTTCTCACTTGCAGTGATGCGATAGTAACTGCATGGCGCTCTGTGTGCTTCAAAAGACAGTTTTTCCCGAAAATGCGCGAAAGAATCTGAACACTAGAAGAAGTTTTGTAACAAATGCGAATGCAGGAGGGTTAGGCAAAGGAATGTTGTAAAGCTCTAGGTTCTCCCCCTTGTTTTTTTCTTTTTGTTCTTGCCAATGGCTTGTACCCACGTGTCGTCATATCCGGCCACAAGGAGCGCCATATTATGGGAGACCGCCATCTTAGTCAGTAACTTTCTTTGAAAAATGCCAGATCGATGCTGCGTATTTGGCTGTTCCAATTCAAAACTTATCTGAACTGTATTTATAACATCTGGATGTTTTCTTTACACGTTTAAATAACATTTTCACTTTGCTTACACACAAATAAGGACTAAGATGGCGACACTTCCGTTGGAAGGGTCGAGATGCGCACGCAGGTGGGGGGGAGCCAATTAAAGAAAAAAAGAGAGATGATGTAAAAACTTAGTATGCTACAAAAAGCAGTTTAAGGCAAAGGAATGTTTAAAAAATATATATATAAAAAGAAAATCAACACAAAATATCAGCACACAAAGGAAAAACCATGGCCGAACAACACAATTCACAAACAACCTCCTAAATAAAAATAAAGTGACAAGCTTAGAGTCAAAACGGACTATCTTTAGATAGTCCATTGACGTGTTATTGGACTTATTACAAAAACAAATAACTTGTATCAAACAGTGACTGCAGAAATATAAAAAGGGGGTTATGCTATCTTTAGATAGTCCATTGACGTATTATTGGACTTATTACGAAAACTAATAACTTGCATCAAACAATGACTGCAGAAATATAACAAGGGGGTTATGCCTTTTATATTTCAGCAGTCTTTTTGTTAATACAAGTAATTAGTTTGCGTAATAAGTCCAATAATATGTCAATGGACTACCTAAAGCAGACCTGTTTACCCCCTTCACAAATCTTGAGTAGTCTGGATAGCTGAAACGAGTAGTTTTGGTGTGAAATGAGTAGTCCTCTTCATTAAACCATCAAGCAATGTTCACTGAAAATGAGTAATTAGAGCATTATTTTCAATTTTGAAGAGTAGTAGAGGTCCAAATTGAGTAGAATACTACTCGAAAAGAGTAGAGTAAACAGGTCTGCTAAAGATAGTCCGCTTTGACTCCAAGCCATTGATACTAGATCTGGAAAACCCCCACACAAAAACAAGAAAAGCAGGCAGAAAATACACAGCAGAAAACTAAAAGCAACAGAGCCGTTCACAAAACAGGATATGGGCCCCTTGGACAAACATGCATCAGCCCCACCCACTCGCCCCAAAGAAAAGCAGATATCTAAAAAAGCAGAAACTAAAAAAGAGAGATGAAACAAACAAGGAGAGATAGAGGATTCCCACCTCCCTTTCCGCCTAACCTACGCAGAAACATGGGTGCTCCTAGGAAATTAAATAAATCCTGCAAGGAGTGCAGGAGCAGCGCACGCACACACATTTACCGTATTTTTCGGACTATAAGGCGATATTTTTTTCTCCAATTTCGACCTATGCGCCTAATAAACGAGGGCGCCCTATAAGTGAACAAAATCGTGAGAAGAGAGGCAACGATTGCCGTACTCAGTACAGTCTACTGTGAGTCACAACATCGAAAGTGGTAACGAGTCGCCGACACGACGAATACTCACGTTAAAATGCTTCAAAATCCCTATTATCGTCCGATATACCGTCCAACAGATGCCATAACCCTTCTTTGGATGTAAAAAGCATCGTTGTAGAGCTTAAAATGCCATAATTATACCAGTTTTCGCGAAGAATTGGCCAAACACTTAACCTTTAGTCGCAAAAACAGAACTTTCGATTATTTGAGAAGGGAGCCAACTCTCGTTTACGACAACAAAATGGCGGTCGGTAATCGTTTACAGGACGTGTACGGGCTTCAAACTTCGACTTTCTGTTGCGAGGTGTGTATCGCCTTATAAACGAGGGCGCCTTTTACTTGGATTTTGTCAGATTTTTCTTGAAAATCGCCCTATTCGCCTTATACACAGCAGCGCCTAATGAGCCGAAAAGTACGGTACTGCTCTTTTTTTACCCCTCTAACTTGTACAAGTGCTACATTCCTTTGAATATAGCAAATGCTTATATAGGCCCTTTTTATTGTACAAGTTTTCGTGCGTGTGTAAGAAAATCGTTTGATTCTGATTCTGATACTATTACGTCGAAGGAGCCTATGAAGGCTATGTACTCGACGGAACTGGGAGAGCGCACTGAGAATTGAATATAAAATCCTTTTCTTTTTTTAAATAAAGAAAAATGTCTGTTTTACTATCTGGTGGTGTTGACGTTGAAGAAAACGCTGAGAAAAAAAGCAAAAAACAACAAGCAGGAAAAAACAACAACCCAACGCGGGAAAAGAAAATGAAAGAATGGTGGAGTAGAGAGAACATGCTGGGCGTAGCGCCCACTAATTTGAAAAAGGGGGAAGAAATGCGGAAAGAACAATGCGTGTGAAAAAAGGTGGGAAAGAAAAGGAAGAGAGACAAATGGAGTGTAGCATGCTGGGCGTAGCGGCCACTTATTTGAGAGACCTTGATCATGGTGGACGTCTGCATGTCGGTCAGCTTCTTGATGCACCGCTGACCACCAACCACATTGCACACCTGAAACACACACACACAAACAGAAACTATGCATGAACATCAATGCATGCACAGTGCATGTCAGTCAGCTTCTCGATGCACCGCTGACCACCCACCACATTGCACACCTGAAACACACACACAGATAGAAACTATGCATAAACATCAATGCATGCACAGTGCATGTCGGTCAGCTTCTCGATGCACCGCTGACTCTCCAACCACATTGCACACCTGAATAAATACACACACACAGGCATAAACACAAATGCAATCATAAATACACGTGCCACAATCCTGACTTAAACCCTTTCGCCGCCAATGTTGCGTTTACGCAACCACAACAGTCCAACACCAATGTCACTAAAAGACATCAAATCAGGGCCTGTTATCCGAAGACCCCATTTTCTTAATTTTGCGAGGTGAGGATAGACCATATGTTAGGCAATTTTTCACCTGTCATAAAGGAATCCCCAATATTGCAGACAAAACTTTGTCTCTCTATTCAGACAAGTTTGATGGTAAATTTTGGCCAAAGAATGGCTGTGAAAGGGTCAACTAAAAAGCTTAGAAAAGGGAAATGCGGTATAACCGAAACTTTAAAAAACGTAAAGATTGAACTTTTTTTTTTATAGATAAAACCGGCATGCCTGCAGGATGGAATTCACCATTTAAAAAACCCAACCCACAAAACACCGATATTAAAATCTGTTCATGATTTATCGCCTTTTCCGCATGGTCTTTGACCGAGAGGACGTAAAACTTTAACTATATCGTCTTCTTTGGTTAAACATTTCCCTAACATATGCAAATATGTGCTTGACTCAGTGATGTCCCGAGGCCTCGGTCATAGGCCATTGACCTATTAAAATTGAACATGTCTTCTTGTGTTCTTCCCTGTCAATACAAATGTTTGATTACATTTTTAACACTGGCACGCTTTGTTTTATCGATTTCTGCAAGACAGGACATATGTCCTATTGATTCCTCAAGTCTCGGGACAGTTTGTCCTGTCACTTTTCGATCCTCGGTACGTCACTGCTAGACTTGCAGAAGAAACTCAACTCCATGGGTGCTCCTGGGAAATTAAAAAAAAATCCTGCAAGGCAGGGGTCCAGGGGCCGCCCAGTTAACAACTTGACTTAAACAATCCTAAAAATATAAAGTTCCTAGTAAAGGCATGTAAATATAAATCTGTATTCATTTTTATATTCTACACATGCGAGAAACCAACTAAACATTTATAAATAGGAAACAGGCACCAGGATGGTCTGAAGTCCAATCCTCTGAAAACCGCGGTAAAAGGGCCATCAAGGCCCCAGACTGTAGAGGGACAACACTGAAACCAGTTCCCAACATCATCAAAAAGGCTTAATATAGTGAGAAATCACTTTAAAATGCTAATTAACACAAAGGATAACACTGAATAAAAAGGCAAAACCTCTGACAAGAGAAGCCAAGCCAATCCTCCGTCGGAAAATCTTAATCCTCTGAAAATTCTGATGTCTGAGGAAATTCGTTGCTTCTCAAATCATCATCATATAGTAAAAAGCCAACTGTCCGTGTGTCGAATCGCTTCAAATTTGCTGTGAGCCCTAACGGGGCAATGGCAACGGCAACGGAGGCGGACGTATCATTTGCGTGGTTTCGCAAATGCGCGAAACACGCATCCGCAGGCCTCTTGGCGCCCGTATCTCCGGCGTTTATGGGCCGATTGCCTTCCAATTTGGCAAGTACATGACCGGGGACAGTGACTATCGGTGTGCCAAACCGGAAGCGAATCGGTTCAGAAACACGCGCGCTATACGCCGCTTCACCTTTTCACGAATAACTCCGCCGTTTCTTAACCGATTCGTTTCCAATTTCCTGTCAGGCTTGCTATGGCAGGGGCGAAGCCTGGCGGCAAATTTGAAGAGAATCGGGAGAGCGCGTCACTCTCAGAGCAGCGCCAACGGGAAACGGGGCCTTATAACTCCGCCGTTTCTTAACCGAATCGCTTCAAATTTGCTGTACTCAGCGTTACCAGTACTTGGCGTTACCGTTACTAGGCGTTACCAGTACGGTGCATTGCCAGTACTAGGCGTTGTGCTAGTTATCATAATCCGGCAACGCCGGCTCCAGGCAATAAAAACAAAATCCTGCATTTCAGGACATCCTGAAAACAGGAGCATCTATGTAACTCATTCTGGACGAATTCCGAGTAAACTGGGAAGTGGAGAACGCTAGTCAGGGCCCAATTCCGAGTACCAGGCATCAGAATTGTCAGAGGATTAAGAATTTCTGACAGAGGATTGGCTTCTCTTGTCAGAGGTTTTGGCTTTTGATTCAATGTTATCTTTTCTGTTAAACAGCATTTTAAAGTGATTTCTCACTGCATTAAGCCTTTTTGATGATGTTGGGAACTGATTTCAGTGTTGTCCCTCTACAGTCTGGGGCCTTGATGGCCCTTTTACTGCAATTTTCAGAGGACTGGACTTCAGACTATTCTGATGCCTGGAGTACAGAGAGTGATGCATGGCGGTGACGCCCACTCACCTCCAGCGGCAGGTAGGTGTGTTTCTGTTCCTGGCCCACCTGGAGACACGGCAGGTGTGGGTACCTGGAACACACAGAAAAAACAATCAACATTCATCATGAAAACACCTTGGCACAAGGCTGTGTCAGACCAATAGGGCATTTGCCACGAGCGTTCATTCTCGACACTAGACTACTAATTTGCCCGCGCTCATTCTGCCCGAGTTACGCTGACCTTCCTAATTCAACTCAGTGAAATTCAAGGTCGCCGGCACGCGGCAATTGTCCTATTGACATAAGCTAGAACACCAAGGCTATGTCAAAATGCTGCTATGTTCTGCATGGTTATGCGGGGATTGTCTTTAGCCATGGCCAGCTCCTAGCATAACATCATAGCAACGTTTGTATTGGAAAATTGACATAGTGAAAGTTAGTCACTTCTGTTTAGCAAGAAATTAGTCCCCCCACCCAAAAAAAAGGTGGTGTCTCCAAAAGGAAATTATTTATAACACTCACACATGCACACACTTTCTCCCATTTTTCTGTTAATCATAAATAAGTCCTCTCTGAAATGGCAATAATTTTGGGTACAAAAACTACAATGCTGTAACAGCTGTTGCTATGCTAGCTATCTCTCCATTAGCGGACTTACTGCAGTCTCATCTTGTAGCGTTCGTAGAAGTAGCGAGCCACTGTGCATTCTATGGTCTGTCCAGAATCCAACTGCAGAGGGAACCTGAACAGTGGCAAGGAAACATTGGCTTAAAAAACCTGACAAAAACAAAATCGCCCTAATTTTATTGACAAAAAGTAATAACAAAAGTAGAAGGAAAAGGGGGGGGGGGGGGGGTGAGGGAAAGAATGAGACAGACAGGCAGGTAGGCAAGTAAGCACAGAGAGAGAGAGAGAGAGAGAGAGAGAGAGAGAGAGAGAGAGAGAGAGAGAAAGAGAGAGAAAGAGAGAGAGAGAGGTCGAGAGAGAGAGGTCGAGAGAGGTCTGAAGTTTTCATTGATTAGGCCTCTCTGCCAGTATCAATACTTTTTATCAATAAATAAATGAGAGAGAGAGAGAGAGAGAGAGAGAGAGAGAGAGAGAGAGAATGTGTGTGTGTGTTAGTGTGTGTGTCAGAGCTTCAGATTGTTTTTAAATTTCATGGGTCACATGACTCCGGATCACAGAAAATGATGGGTCAATTTCCAAAACAATGGGCCAATAGTGTGTTACTGTAGTAGTACTATTGCAGGCTTCATGGGTCAGATGATCCCTGGCTGCACAAAATGAGGGGTCTAATAACCATCGATACGGGTCAATGACCCACTGCTGACAATCTGAAGTTCTGGTTTGTGTGTGTGTGCGAGTGTGTGTGTGTGCGTGTGCGTGTGCGAGTGTGTGTGTGTGTGCAAGTGTGTGTGTGTGCGTGTGTGTGCGAGTGTGTGTGTGTGTGCGAGTGTGTGTGTGTGTGTGTGCGTGCGTGCATATGTGCTGTGTGGGAAGAGAATACTAAGTACAGTGTACATGGGTGCATGCAGTGACCAAAACTTTTGCCTGAACTTTCTTGCCGAAACCCAATGTACAAAAGAATATCATGTTAAAGAGCCCTTTCTTTAGGCAGTCAGCTGCCTGAAGCAGCATCAAATGGCCTGAATTCAGGCTTCAGGCAGACCCACATGCACCCCTGAGTGCATAAATGGGGTGTACTGGTGGATGGGTGGGTGGGAAGGATGATGGTTGAAGGTGGAGAAAAGAATGGGTGGGCTTACGACCGTGTCTGTGTGACGCTGCAAACCCTGTACTTCCTTCTCATGGTGAAAAAGAGAGAGAGAGAGAGAGAGAGAGAGAGAGAGAGAGAGAGAGAGAGAGAGAGAGAGAGAGAGAGAGAGAGAGAGAGAGAGAGAGAGAGAGAGAGAGTGAGTGAGTGAGTGAGTGAGTGAGTGAGTGAGTGTGTGTGTGTGTGTGTGTGTGTGCGTGTGCGTGTGCGTGTGCGTGTGTGCGTGTGCGTGCGCGCGTGTGTGCTGAAGATGGTAAAAAAAACAATCAATCAACGTACGACTGCGTCTGAGCGGGTCGGCGTGTGACGTTGCAGACTCTGTACTTCCTCCTCATGTTGCCACAGTGGGTGATCTCCACCTTCAGGCCTGAAAGTTTTACAACAGCATCGTGAAATCAAACGTTCACAAGTCCATGGGTGCAACTCCCCCCAAACGAAAAAACCTGAAAGGCTGTGTGACTAGACACGCAGACACACGAGTTAAAATACAACACGATCTGGATAAAACATCAAAATTCGAATATATTCTAACTAGTGCAACACCTCTGGTCGCGACAGCAGACCTGTTTACCCTTATAATGAAAAACCCGGAATTTGCCACAGAAAAAAAACGGAATTTGAGAATAAAAACCAGAATTCACATGATCTGTACACGATAAAGCGGTTTCTTCTTCTTCTCCTTTCCGCGAACATCGGCGTCGATTTTCAATATTGTGATGATTTCTTGGCTCAATTTTGCCACAAAAGTTTTATTAGTAAATTCAGTCACTAATTCTTAGTCAATTTTAGTATAAAACAAGTTGGAAAAAGCAAAATACCTGGAAATGTCCACGATCGGACAGAGAAAAATCACTCGGCCGCGGATCGGCGGATGCCAAGTTGCAACTCGGCGCCATCGCGATCAATTTTCACTTCATTTTCCGTTGAAAACTTCAAAATTCTCACATCATCGTATTTTCCAGTGATAATATAATCTAAATGGACTCATTTCAAGCCCTAATTACAATCTCTACCATTAAAAAACTGCCTGGAAAGCTCTTCGAATCGACAGTAAAAGTCTGGCCGCCATTTGCTCAGTCCTGAAATAGATCGACCAAAATAACACCCCTTTAACCAATGAAAATGCAGCATTTAATGCATGTGACGTCAAGCACAACACCTTTTCTGATGACGTAGTGTGTTAAGTACACGTTTCGGTCAACCCTTGCGTCTTTTCCTACGAACGGAAACAAATAATAGACGTTTTTTTCGAAATCCCGGAATTTACTATTTTCCCCGGAATTTTAGCAAATTTCCGGAATAATTCCGGCAAAACCGGAATGGTAAACAGGTCTGCGACAGGGTTGTGCCCGATTCATTCACTCACGGGCGTAATACAGGGAAATACTGGAGTGTACCTTTGATTTCCTTGGTGAACTTCACGCGCTGTGAGTCGGTGAGGGGGCGCTTCTGTTCCTGCACGTCCTGCATATCCAGCACCTCGCACATGAACTCGATCACCGGCTGCGCCTTGTAAAACGCCGTGGCAGACACTGGAATAATAATAATAATCAGGCATCAGAACAGTTTGAAGTCCAATCCTCTGAAAACCGTGGTCCAAGGGCCATCAAGGCCCTAGACTATAGTGGGACAACACTGAAATCAGTTCCCAACATCAACAAAAAAGGCTTTATGCAGTGAGGAATCACTTTAAAATGCTATTTAACAGAAAAGATAACACTCAATTTTAAGTCAAAACCTCTGACAGAAGAGGCCAGTCATCTGTCCGAAATTCTCAATCCTCTGACAATTCTGATGCCTGATAATAATAATAAAAATAAAGATTATCACAATAACATTGGGTGCATCTGAAAAATGGAGAAAAAACAACTGAAAGGCAGGGGTCCAGGGGCTGCCGAGGCCCCGTCAGGGATCGACAGAATTTGCTTCTGGGAAAAATGAAATCCGTGTAAAACGGACAAAGTGGTAAATGGGCAATGTGCAAAGGGTTGTTAAGTCCCGATAAGCCCTGAAAAATGAGTAGTGCACGTCGTGTTTCAAAACAATCTGCTGTTTACAGGCATCAGGATAATCTGGTCCAATCCTCTGAAAAACGCGGTAAAAAGAGCACCAAGACAACACCGAAATGAGTTCCCAATATGACCAACTGGCTTAATATAGTGAGAAATCACTATAGAATGCTACTTAACAGAAAACATAACACCGAATAAAAAAGGTAAAACCTCTGACAGTAGAAGCCAATCCTGTCAGAAATTCAGAATCCTCTGATATTAACTCTTCTGCTGCCGTCGGCGGGTTGAACCGCCCGGTTTACTGTATACCGTTGCTAGCCATGGGCGGGTTTGACCGCCAGATACTAGGGAAACCCCGGTGTCCCCCTTTGCGCTATTTATATGAAGTGACATCACATCCTTTACTTCCGTGACATGCGCAGTTCGCTCAGGGAAAGCACAATCTTCCGCCATCTTCATTTGTAGGCTAAATTTTGTAATTTTCAATCGTTTTTTCGTCGCGTTTTCGACAATGGAAACTGACGACTTTTGGCGTGAACCTCTACAAGATGGCGACAGTGACGACGAATCATTTACCGTGGAAGAAGTGGCAGAATCTGAACTCTGGCGAATAAAAAAGAGCATCTAAAGTGTTGAAACGATCTTGGGTTCCAGCAGCAGATCAACACAGGTAATTTTCGTGATGATTCGAGCGAGTATTTTTTTAATGAATTTTTAAAGTGAGTGTGTGCGAAAATCAGTGCAGCGGCAAAAATTACTTGGTGCGCAACAGTAAACAGTCTAAGTAATACTTGGTAGTAGAACAGTTAACCGAGCTTGTTTCTGAGGTTCACAAATACAGACATTGGACACAGAAAAGTTTTACCATATTAGCAGATCCTCTGACAATTCCATGGATGCTCCTGGGAAATTAAAAAATCCTGTAAGGGGGCGACCCCGGCGGAGTGCAGGGGCAGCACACACACACATTTACTGCTCCTTTGTCACCCCTCTAGACTAGTACAAGTGCTACATTCCTTTGAATACAGCAAATGTTTATATAGGCCCTTTTTATTGTACAAATGTATGTGTGTGTAAGAAAATCGTTGCTTCTCAAATTCTTATAATCCGTCGATGCCGGCTCTAGACAATTTAAAAATCCTGCAATTCAGAACATATCCTGCAACAAGGAGCATCCACGCAATTCTGATGCCTGTGTTTTTTATAATCCCCGAAAGAGAGAGCACTTCTTCCGCAGATCCCCGCATTTTAGATTAACCCCTTCAATGCCGGAGAAAATGTGAGAAACTACCTTCTTAACCCTTTCACTGCCAATGTTGCACTGTGTGTGTGTGCGTGTGTGTGCATGTTTTATGCAACACGCGACTCGCCATCGACGTTCTGCTTCATTTTTCATTGCAGGGGGCGCACACTCTGTGCGTGTGTGTGTGTGTCTGTGCATTTGTACATGTGTGCGTGCATGTTGTATGCAACACATGACTCACCATCGACGTTCTGCTTCATTTTTCATTGCAAGGGGCGCACACTCTGTGCGTGTGTGTGTGTGTCTGCATTTGTACATGGTACGTGTGCATGTTGTATGCAACACATGACTCACCATCGATGTTCAGATTCATTTTCCACTGTGAGGGGCGCACACTCTGTGTGTGTGCATGTGTGCATGTGCGATTGCATGTTGTATGCAACACATGACTCGCCATCGATGTTCAGATTCATTTTTCACTACGAGGGGCGCACTCTGTGTGTGTGTGTGTGCGTGTGTGCGTGCGCGATTGCATGCTGTATGCAACACATGACTCACCATCGATGTTCAGCTTCATTTTCCATTGCGAGGGGCGCACACTCTGTGTGTGTGTGTGCATGTGTGAGTGTGCATGTGTGTGCGTGCATGTTTTATGCAACACGTAACTCACCATCGATGTTCAGCATCATCTTCCACTGTGAGGGGCGCACACTCTGGTGGAAACCAAACCACACCTCCCTCCCCCCTCCCAGGGGGTGGTCGTAACCCTCGGGGGCGGAGAAGAACGAGCGGCCCACTGGAGTGTACCTGTACAACACAAATACACACACAGACTTCAAACAGCGTCCTTGCCAGTCGGCCAACTGTTCACGGGTGAAAAAGTAAAGCATTCTCTCAATCCTGAAATAACACATTTCAATGTTCTCTGAATCTTTCCAATCCTGAAGTGGTGACCGCATTGAAAACAATTTCCAATGTGTGTGTGTCTGTGTATACAGGAAGGGTGGGGGTGGTGTTAGAATTGCATGTCTATCATCTACGCAGACCTCTTTACTCAGGCATCAGAATACTCCAGAGTCCAATCAGCGGACGAACAACACTCGCCATGACTCGGAGTCGACATCGAGTCGGACCCCACAAAACTAGTCCGTAGTCGGCATCATGGCGATCAATCGCTACCCAATTTATCGCGGAAAAGTTCAAAGTTCTCACATCATCGTAGTCTCCCGCGATCATATCCTCTAAATCGACTCATTTAAAACCCAAATCACAATCACTGTCATCAAAACAAACTCTGAAACAGTGAAAGTAAGAGTCCAGAGAGCTCTAAACTTGTAAGAAAAAACAAACATGGCCACAATTTTTCATTTCCGAAGGCGCAGTATGAAAACAAACCGTTTAAGAATACCATCTGAGAATAAGATCGCGCTGCCTCATGAAGTACAAACCGCGGCCGGCAGTGCCAAAACCGCGGCCAGTGGCTGCCAAAACCGCGGAAATCTGCAGGCCGTTCTGATGCCTGTTACTTTACTCTACTCTGGATGGCCTCCATGGGAATCTGCCTGGACACCCCCTCCAGGGAACAAACGGACAGACAGACAGACGGACAAACGGACAGACCAACTCACGTCATGGAAGGCATGTGCCTCATGACCACGTCCAGGGCCTGGATGGCCTCCATGGGGATCTGCCTGGACACCCCCTCCAGGGCACGCTCCAGGTCGAACAGGTTGACCTGGTTGATCCACCGGATGCCCACCTTGAACACCCGGTCACGACCCTCGCCCGGCAAGGTCACTTCTAGCTCCACCTGGGGATGAAGAGAAAGAGAGAGAACAATGAACACCCAGTCACGACCCTCGTCCGGCAAGGTCACTTCCAGCTCCACCTGGGAATGAAGAGAGAGAGAGAGAAGAGGGGAGAGAGAGGGGGGTGGGGAAGAGGGGAGGGAGGGGGACAGATTTCAGACTTCAGATAACTTCATGAGACCAGACTAAGAATTCCCATTTGTGACCCTTGCAATACCATCCAGATATAATTTTGAAGTCTTATTAAACCATTTGTTTCAACATTAATTTTTTTCTAAAATATTTACAACATGAGAATGTTACAAACAGAATAGTGGGAACTATTACAACTATTCAAGACAACCTTCTTACACTGCAGTTATTGACACATGCAGACATACAGAGACACAGACAGGGACACACACATCTTGCATGCACATATGCACACATCTTGCATGCATGTACACACATACACACACATCCATCTTGCACGAACACTTGTGCACAGACACACTAACTCATACACACGTACACACACATCCCATAACCATCTTATACGCATGCATGCATGCATGCACACACACACACACACACACACACACACACACACATCTTTCAAGAACACTTGCGCACAGACACACTAACCCACACATCCCATAACCATCTTACGCGCATGCACACACACACAGACACATCCAGCTTGCACGAACACTTGCACACAGACAAACTAACCCATACACATGTACACACACATCCCATAACCGTGCATGCACACACACACATCCATCTTGCACAGACAGACTAACCCACACACATGTACACACTTACGGGCATGCACGCACACACACACATACTCATCCATCTTGCACGAACACTTGCGCACAGACACAATAACCCACACACATGTACACACTTACGGGCATGCATGCACACACACACTCACGCACACACGCATCCATCTTGCACGAAAACTTGTGCACAGACAAACCCACACACATGAACACACACATCCCATAACAATCTTACGCGCATGCACACACACACACGCGCACACACACACAACCATCTTGCACGGACACTTGCCCACAGACACACTAACTCACAAACATCCCATAACCATATTATGCGTATGCATGCACACGCACACACACAACCATATTGCGTGAACACTTGCGCACAGACACACCAATCCATACACATGTACACACACATCCCATAATCATCTTATGTGCATGCAAGCACACACACACACATTCACCTACTCTCTGTCACACACAGTTACCTTCTCAGTTCCGATGGGCAAGTGGTCCCTGCTGTAGAGGTTTTTGCGGCCGTCAAACACGGGCTTGGTCTTGAAGAAAATCTTCTGCTGGTACGCCTTCACCATGGTCTCTATGATCTCTCTGAAAAAGATTCACAACCAGGCGATATGAAGATCAACTCTTCAACCTCCGAGACGTTCCCAGGCCATATGGCCATAATGGGTAAGGTATGTATGTGTCCGGTTTTCAGTTTTCACTGGTCTCCCCGCTAGCGTACAGCCGACACATTCCGATTTCGGAGGAGTGCGTGATAAAAATACCATCAGAGGGGGTCTCAGGAGTGGGGGGGATTTTGGACTGATGATGTTATGCTAGAAGCTTGCCATGGCTCAAGACAATCCCTGCATAACATTTCGATGTAGCCTTGGTGCTCTAGCCTATGTCAATTGGTCCGACACAGCCTTATGCCAAGACGAGTGTGCTATGAATGAACAACACACATATCCGATCCGTTGACGCAGCGTGATGCTGACATTGTAGTGGTGGACGTGCCCTTTAAGGCCTAACCACACTGCATACGATTTGATTCACTTTGATCCGATTTTGACAGTTGTGAGGCATGATTGAAATTCTACTGTCTAAATAAATCTGATGAAATCCTACCAGTTATGTTCACTAAATTTGTAGTCTCCCGTGCACGAGTCTATAAAATATCTTATTTTTGTATCGGACATTTGGTAAAGGTTAACCCCCCCTACCTATCTCGGTTAATTCTATTTTTCCGTTATTGCCTTTCTGACCATACATAAAGCTGTATTTTAGGAACATTTTTAGCTAATAACCTTTTTGGAATACTAACCCTAGCCCTAAACCTAACCCTACCCCCCACCCTATAAGACGGAAAAACACAATGAACCAGAACTGTGACAAATCGCGGTGTACTGCAGTACATAGTGGGGGGTAGGGTTAGGTTTAGGGCTAGGGTTAGGGCTAGGGTTAGTATTCCAAAAAGGTTATTAGCTGAAAATGTTCCTAAAATACAGCTTTATGTATGGTAAGAAAGGCAAAAACGGAAAAATAGAACCGAGAAATGCATGGGGGGTGGCACATCTTTACCTTTACCGGACATTTTATCTGATTCGTGTATGTTGCGGTCTAATGAGTGTACAGTGAACGAAAATATTTATTTTCAGACGTAAGTATTTCACGTCAATCATGACTCATATGCATCGTCACAATCGCATCATATTGGGGTCAAATCGTATGCAGCGTGGCAAGGCCTTTGGGGATTCGAACCTGTTCTCAATTGAATCGCATACATCGTCACAATCGTATCATATTGGGGTCAAATCGTATGCAGCGTGGCAAGGCCTTTCGGGATTCGAACTTCTCAATTGACGTCTCTTACCCCCCACCACCCCTACCCGAGACCCTCTAAAAGAATGTCCCAGGGATGCAAAATGAAAAATTCTTTTTAGCATTCACAATGCCACTGGGACCCTCTATCCCGCCTCTAGGACCCTCTATACTGTAAATGATGGAGTCCCTGGGACCCCTTGTTTTGCGGGACGATTGAGAGCCCTGCTGACAATCCCATATCTCACCTGTTGACGCAGCGTGGACATTTGTCTGGCGTGATGCTCACGTCGTAGTGGTGAATGTAGCCCTTAGGGATTCGAACCTCTTCTCAAATGACGTCTCCCTCCACCCTCTGAGTGTCCCTGTCTCACTCACAAACACAAACCTCACCTGTTGACGCGGCGTGGGCACTTGTCCGGCGTGATGCTCACATCGTAGTGGTGAATGTAGCCTTCGGGGATTCGAACCTCTTCTCAAATGACGTCTCCCTCCACCCCCCCCCACCCCACCCCCTCCCCCTCCGAGTGTCCCTGTCTCACTCACAAACACAAACCTCACCTGTTGACGCGGCGTGGGCACTTGTCCGGCGTGATGCTCACATCGTAGTGGTGAATGTAGCCTTCGGGGATTCGAACCTCTTCTCAAATGACGTCTCCCTCCACCCCCCCCCACCCCACCCCTCCCCCTCCGAGTGTCCCTGTCTCACTCACAAACACAAACCTCACCTGTTGACGCGGCGTGGGCACTTGTCCGGCGTGATGCTCACATCGTAGTGGTGAATGTAGCCTTCGGGGATTCGAACCTCTTCTCAAATGACGTCTCCCTCCACCCCCCCCCACCCCACCCCTCCCCCTCCGAGTGTCCCTGTCTCACTCACAAACACAAACCTCACCTGTTGACGCAGCGTGGACATTTGTCTGGCGTGATGCTCACGTCGTAGTGGTGAATGTAGCCCTTCGGGGATTCGAACCTCTTCTCAAATGACGTCTCCCTCCACCCCCCCCCACCCCACCCCTCCCCCTCCGAGTGTCCCTGTCTCACTCACAAACACAAACCTCACCTGTTGACGCGGCGTGGGCACTTGTCCGGCGTGATGCTCACATCGTAGTGGTGAATGTAGCCCTTGGGGATTCGAACCTGGAAGTGGTTGGCCCTCAGCAGAATGGTCCGCCCCTCCGTGCCATGGTTGGGCCGAGCGGGCGAGGTGAAGTCACTCACCGCCGGAGGGGGCTGGATGGGGAGGGCGACGGAGGGTGGGGGTGGGGTAACTAGGGCTAGTGGGGTGGGGGAGGAGAAAAACCATGCGTCATGCTTAGTTTATTATACGTCACATTGTAGCACAATGAGCAGCTTAGGACGCACATTTCACAGCCAGGAGGGCAATCAAACCAGTAGGGGCTTAGCGCGTGATATTCATAGTTGGGGTAGTGAGAGAAAGACGGAGGGACTCATCTCCCTCTCTCTCTCTCACTACTACCCCAACTAAGAATATAACGCGAAGCCCCTACTGGTTAAGGTTTGATTGCCCCACTGGCGGTGAAATTAGCGTCCCAAGTTGACCATTGCCAAAGTCAGATTCAGGATATTTTGCAACGGATGCAAAGAAACCCCAGAATGGGTCTTTTATTATCTGCTGCCAAAAGCGATGGACATGCTTTTGTGTGTGTGTGTGTGTGTGTGAGAGAGAGAGAGAGAGAGAGAGAGAGAGAGAGAGAGAGAGAGAGAGAGAGAGAGAGAGAGAGAGAGAGAGAGAGAGAGAGAGAGAGAGAGAGAGGAGAGAGAGAGAGAGAGAGAGAGAGAGAGAGAGAGAGAGAGAGGGAGAGAGAGAGAGAGAGAGAGAGAGAGAGAGAGAGAGAGAGAGAGAGAGAGAGAGAGAGAGGAGAGAGAGAGAGAGAGAGAGAGAGAGAGAAAGAGAGTGTGTATTCATGTGTGTAGATGCCTGTGACTGTATGCGAGTGCGCACGTGCATGTGCTTTGGGATCGTGTCAGGAAGCTGAAGCATGTATGACTGTGTGTGTGTGTGTGTGTGTGTGTGTGCGTGTGTGTGTGCGCATAAAGGCATTTCACCTATTACGATCATGGTCCGAGAGTTGTTAGAATGGGAAATATACTTATACATGTAACAACTTGTTGCATATCAGGAGTTCTATCTGTGTGTGTGTCAGTGTGTGTGCGCGCGCGCGTGATGTGTGTGTGTGTGTGTGTGTGTGTGTGTGTGTGTGTGTGTGTGTGTGCATGCTTGTCATTGTGTGTGCGTGTGTTTTGGGAACGTGCAAAGCATGTATGACTGTGCATGTGTGTGTGTTGTGTTGTACTTTGTGTGTGTGTGTGTGTGTGTCAAGTCAAGTCAAAATCATCTTATTGAGGGTTAAAGAATAAGCTGTATGTGTGTGTGTGTCCATGCATTTGTGTGTGTGTGTGCCTGTGTCTGTATGTGAGCGTGTGCATCTGTGCATACACGCGCATTGCACGAGTTGTGTGCATGATAGCGTGGCTGCCGGATGCATCACGGCCAGGCATGTGCGTGTGCGCGGACATCATCACATGTATGCAAATTACTTACGATCTTGGCTCGGGATTGTCTGGAAAGGGAACGGTAGTCCTGCTTGAGCCATACCGGGAGTTCCTGCAAAACAGCAAACAGACACCAGTCTCACCACACAGAGCCCACCTCCTTGTCTTTTCTCTCTCTCTCTCTCTCTCTCTCTCTCTAATCTTACAACGTTTAACACCAATTCCAATACTAGTGCAGTACTTACTCATTCGAGTCGTCATTCCAATTAACGTCATCATTTTGTAGTATACAAATCTTTGTCTTTTTTCTTTGTCTCTCTCTCTCTCTCTCTCTCTCTCTCTCCTTCCAACAGTTAACACTATCTTTCTATATCTATCCTTCCAACGTTAACACCAATTCCATTACTAGTGTAGTACTTATACTCTCTCTCTCTTTCCAACAGTTAACATTCTCTTTCTTTCTATAATATCTATCCTTCCAACGTTTAACACCAATTCCATTACTAGCGTAGTACTTATACTCTCTCTCTCTCTCCTTCCAACAGTTAACATTCTCTTTCTATATCTATCCTTCCAACGTTTAACACCAATTCCATTACTAGTGCAGTACTTACTAATTCTTTTTTTTTTTTTAGTCGTTCAATTAACATCATCATTTTGTAGTTGTACAAATATAAAACTGGAGAAAAAAAACTAAAGCATCAACACTGTAGACATGACAATGGATATTTCTGTGTTCTGTTGCCCTTCTTAAGTTGCACCATGAGGCCACAATGTAATTTATCTGGTTGAGATAATCAAGTCAAGTCAAGTCAAGTCAAAATCAGCTTTATTGAGGGTTAAAGAATAAGCTGACAAAGCTTTTTTTTCATCCTGCCCAAGTAATGTTGTAAGTATTGCAAAACCTTTAATGAGATTTGTTTTTAAATTCAGCTTACATGAAAGCGCTTAACGACCCAAGTTTTGGATTCCATTTTGTTTCCCTACCCCACAACTTAGTCATTACCCGTTTCTAATTGAATTAGGGCATAGTTTCTTCATCATGTAGCAGACCGCTGCAAAAATCCACATACAAATAGCCACGCCCGGACCTCAGACTTTGTTTCAGGAATTTGTTCATACACATACACTAATAAAGGCAGGCAGGCAGGCAGCCCCACTAATAATTATGCAGTTCCAAAAAAAAAAAAGTCGAAATAAGGCAAAGCATATAGAGAAAAGTGAAGAAAGGAGGATATATCATGTGACCCAGCACCACGAAAGGGACATTAAGTCGCTGGGATAGTTTCTCATAACAGGCTTGCAAAGTCAAAAATATCATTTTTTATCAATTTTGAGTTATGGGTGTTTTCGTGTTCTCTAACATCTCATCTTTCATATTTATAAAGGATAATCTTTATTATGGTATCTAAATACACAAAAAAAGTGCTTTGAAATGAGTAGATTGGTGCATTTTTTATTAGACTTTAGACTGTGATTTCTCAAAATGGCGGACAGTCACCCTACCAACCAACTTTGAATGCTCATAACTCTAAAACAAAAAAGTTACAAGAATGGTTTTTATATCGTTTGAAAGAGAATTGTCTGAAGTTTGTAAGTGGACCATTGTCTCAGAATGGTCATCTTAATGTCCCTTTAATGGTGGTGCTGGGTCACATATATCAATAGGCTCAAAAGTAAGCCATAGAAAGGGAAAGAACAGAAGAGAGGTACTTGTGAAAGGACAAATCAATGGAGAGAGAACTGTACAAATGAAGACAAAAATGTTACAATCTATTTGCAAAGTGTAAATTTTTTTTTTTTAAATCACACACGAGACAAGAACTAGTATTTCACTGATGAAGGGAGCGAGACACCCCCGAAAGCTCAGAAGTAACTTTAATTATTTTGCTCGAGTGTTTATGGTTAACATTCTTGTAATAATATTTTGTTACAGGGAGGTTGTGCAATTTCACCTTTTTTATTTTTCAACAAATGTTTGCTAACTTTGCATGCTTGCACTGGTTATTACAATTTTCGTCTTTTGCTGAATTCGTGCCTGGAGTACAAAATGTCAATTATTTACACCAAAGGGAAAAAAAAGGTTTCAAAGTCTAGATATATATTGACAAAAAACAACAACAAACACAATTACATAGAGCAAGATCATTTTGAGGGGCCTGGCCCTCTTTATGGATCCATGGACTGATATGTATATCAAAGTAAACTTTGAGACAGTCTATATCATCAAGGCAAAGTTCTAACAGCTTGAGGATAACAAACGGACTTCCTGAGGCAAGTTTGCAGCCAGGAATGATAATAGCCGGGCTCCCAATCGTCCCGCAAAACAAGGGGTCGCAGGGACTCCTTCACTTAACAGCATAGAGGGTCCTAGAGGTGGGATAGAGGGTCCCAGGGGCATTGCGAATGCTAAAATATTCAATGCGAATGCTAAAAATATTTTTTCTAGTGCATCCCTGGGACCCCCTGCACATTGTTTTAGAGGGTCCTTTAGAATCTTAGTACTTCATAGACCCCCAAATGGGGGTCCCAGGGAGCCATGCAATAGGATATTGTTCAAGTCACTATCATTGTTAAATCAGGCGTGGCAATGGAGGAAAAGCGTTTTTCTCTGAAAATATAGTTTCAGGAAGTTTTGTCTCCGGGTGTAATCCAAGGAATAAAGTTCTTTTATGGTGACCAGGAGGCAACTGCCCAGGAGGCAACTGCTCTTGAAGATGAATACTTCTCTCAGGGCTGCCAACCCTCTGTTGCAGTTTCCAGGGACAAACCACAGAAAAACCAGGGACACACTTATTTCCAGGGACAAACATCGTAATGTCATGCATCAGGGTCAAAACGAGCATTAACTTCCAATTATTTCATGATCTAGCAACATTTCTGTGACTGGTTTTTTTCTGTATTCTTGATGTTTTTTGGTGCCAATGTGCTTCAATATTGAAGGTCCCTTGCTGTTCAGGAACCTATGTGTAACATGCATGTTAGGAAACATTTTAAGTGAAGTGTTGGGTGTTCCTGTGTTCAATAGCAAGGCCAGCAAACAAGACAAGTGATTGTTCTACATTTAAAAAAAATTCTATTCAGTTTCCAGGGTCATCAGACAGAAAAGTGGATTCCAGGGACAGGGTGCCATTTTTGACTGTTTCCAGGGACAAATACCCCTTAGGGGGGACAGTTGGCAGCCCTGTTCTTTTCTTCTCCGCTTTGACATCCTATGTCAATATGTAAAACTGTTCAAATTTGGGGAAAAGGGCATATCATCAAGCATAAAATCCCTTCTGACATTGGATTTTTCTGCATTCACTTTTCTCTGAATTCAGACAGAGAATACTCTGAAGATTACCAAGCCTGTTACTGTAAATAGCTCTGAATTGGCTGGTCTATGATTCAGTCTTATTCACAATGGATGATTCAAGGTGAAGAAAAGTAAAACTAAATAAAAACAGTCATAACGAAACAACAACAAAAAACGTAAAACCGACAGGAAAACTGTCAAACACTCAGAAATGTATAGTACTTAGCCCTGCGTGTCTGACTTACAGACACAATGAATTATTACACTCTCCAATGCAGAAACTCTCTCTATAAAAAGAGCTTTAGTTAATAACAGAAATCTGCCACTTTGTACCATATCATAACAATTTTGCCAAGAAAGAAATAAAGATCAAAAGTGCAAAATGTCATTATTAAGTAAAACAAATCATCTTAAATAAATTGTAAGAAAAGTTTCGAAGCAGTTCAGCACACTTAACTCCCTGACTGCCACAAACGTACTGACCTGATGACATCATCAGATGGGGGAATAACCATGATATGCTGGCTTTTGCTCTAACACAGTCAAGAGAGTAATATCCCCAGACCATTTTGCCAGATTGGCTCTATCAGTTGTCTTTTTGATGTCATGATTTGCCCAATCATTTTTTTTTCTTTCATTTTCTCTGGCAGTCATGGAGTTAAAGGGACACCCTGACGTGTGAGTTTTTGCAGGAAACACGTCGAGATCACCAGAAAGACAGCCTTTTCAAAGATCGGAACACTCACTTTGCTCTGGTTTCCCAGAAATCAAACCGTCAAAACGGTGATTCCTCCTTGGCGGAGTTGCCGGAGAAAAAGCCATTTTGGACGGAGTGGGTGGAGGACACTCAGAGTGGTTGAAGGTTTGACGTCGTTGTAGTGCAGTAAAAACAAAATTAGAGCTATTTCTTTTGTTGTAAGTGAAACTCCTTTTGGCAAAGTGTATAAAAAGGCTTGTATTGTGGAAATTTTGTGCAAACGATTAGGTCTAACTCAGGCGGCCATTAGAAAAAAGAAGGCACGTCTTCTCTTTCAGTGAAAGAATTTTACTTCCACTTCCAGCACCTCCGCCAAGGAGGAATCGCTGATATAACGGTTTGATTTCTAGGAAACCAGAACAAAGTGAGTGCTGCAATCTCTGTAAAGGGTGTTTTCCTGGTGATCTCAACATGTTTCTTGCAAAAACTCATCCATCAGGGTGCCCCTTTAAGCATGTTTGTACTGAATAGTCAGCTGAATTCTACAGAAAAGTTGTGGTTGTAACACAAGCAGATACTATTTCACATTTATACAATTATTTACACACAAAAACAAGGACATAAAGCAGATTGGGTTTTCTTTGGGTTTTTTGTCTTCAAATAGGAATGATTAACCCTATCTATCAGTAATTATGCAAAGATCTATGTCAAACACGTAAAATGAGACTGTTTGCTGGAAAAAGTTTGTAAAAGAATAATAAACACACAAGATTCTAAGTAGTACGTTTATTTGAATGTGTGATTGTGCGCCTGTGTCTGCATATCATAGGCATGGTTGTGTGTGTGTGTGTGTGTGTGTGTGTTGGTGTGATATGCGCACGTATGTGCTCTGCTTGCGCATGCTCGTGTGAATGAACACGGGAAATATGTGCCAAACTTCTAAGCTAGATAATAAAGACCGTTAATGAATGCTAAAACAGTAAGGGTCTATTAATAACATTTTCCCAAAATATTATTTTTACTGCAAAAAACACACCAAACAACCCCTCCCATCAAACACTAATTGCCCATAAAAGATGTGACCCAGCACCATGAAAGGGACATTAAGTGTCAAACTGATCATTCTGAGAAAATTATACATATGAAAACTTCAGACAATTCTCTTTTTAATGATACAAGAACCATTCTTGCATCTTTTTCCGTTCTAGAGTTATGAGCATTTAAAGTTAGTAGGGCGAGTGTCTGCCATTTTGAGAAAACACAGTCTAAAGTCTAGCCTAGCTGAAGAAAATGCATTGACATACACGTTTCAAAACACTTATAAGACCATATTAAAGATTATCCTTTATAAATACGAAAGATAAGGCATTAGAGAACATGAACATACCCATAACTCAAAATTGACAAATAATGGGATTGTTGTGAGAAACTAGCCCAGCGACTTAAAGTCCCTTTCGTGGTGCTGGGTCACATATTATATCACAGCAAACCTGCTAATGGTGCTAAACCCCAAAGTTCAGTTCCACAGGTAGCTACAAATTATGCATAATTACTTCTATAATTTGGGTATTCTCGGTTTGAAAAACAGACCTACAACGATCATTACTGTAAATAAGATTCAAGGGGGTATACAAAAAATTTTAAAAGCAAAAAATCCATGATTGGTCAATCCATTTAACGAATAATCAAACCAGGCAGCAGAGATTTGGGCCCTTCTTGGGAAAAGCAGCCCATTGTGTGACTCTGTGATAGTTAAGCCCTTAGACCTTTAGAGCTTGGCCTCAGACTGAAGTTAGGTGCTCCGTAATTATCCACTAAACACAATTAAATATCTATGTTATAAAACATTTATGACAGAATATAACCGAGTCTACTACAGGGGGTTATCACTGGGAACAAAAACAAATAAACCAGTGCTATCTAGCGTCACATTTACGTCAGAATGTCAAACTGCACACTAACATTGTAATAATGTAACAAACAAGCTATAAACAAGCTATGGGCAATCCATAAAATGAACCACTAAAAGTAAAATGCACCAAACCAAACTTGGGGAGTGGGGTGTGGGGTGGGGTGCAAAATCAAACACTTGGCTACATAATTTTATGATATACGACAAAATACCTTTCTATTAACAAAAAAATCATAATTAGAAGAAAAAAAATCCTGCTAACTCCCCTCCTATATCTGTATTGTTAAAATGTTGGGACTTTACTGGTGTTGCACTGCCTCCAGGATCGTTCCCACCATCTTTATATCTACTAATGTCCTAGATGTGTCTGTTCCAGACCGGAGGACGTTAAGCAGAATTTTACTCCCTTCCTGTGCTACACAAATTAAAGGCTTATTATTGATTGCATTTCATGTAAACTAGTTGTGATTTAAGAGAGCGAAGCTGGTAATGTTTTAGTTTTTGTGTTTATTGATTCTTGCCTTACCGCTGCCAAGTGCTACCTGAGGTTGTTTAATGATTTCAAGCAGGATGGTGCTATACCTTAATGAGAGAAAGAGAGAGAGAGAGAGAGAGAGAGAGAGAGAGAGAGAGAGAGAGAGAGAGAGAGAGAGAGAGAGAGAGAGAGAGAGAGGGGGGTAGAGAAGAGATATATACTATATATATATAGAGAGAGAGGGGGGAGAGAGAGAGAGAGAGACATAGAGAGAGAGAGAGAGAGAGAGAGAGAGAGAGAGAGAGAGAGAGAGAGAGAGAGAGAGAGAGAGAGAGAGAGAGAGAGAGAGAGAGAGAGAGACTGACAGAGCAAAAAAAATGCAAATAAATGAAACAAGTAACCATTGATAGTTCTTGCCGTCACGTGGCAAACTTTGCACACAATAACACTGTGACGTGCGCACAATGATTTTCTTCTCTACTCAAACAAAAAGGCAAAAACATCGTGTCTTGGAAGTTGGCAGCACCATCTATTGATCCATTAACCCTTTCGCCGCCAGCCATTTTCCATTAACCTTACCTGGGTAGAGAAAAAAATCATCTGCAATATTGGGGGTTCCTCTGTAACATGTATAAAGAGCAAGGCCTGTCCTTACCTCCCAAAATTAAGAAAATAGGGTCTTTGGATGACAGACCCTTGTTTGATGCCTTTTAGTGACATGGGTGTTAACCCTTTCACCGCCAATGTCGCATTTTAGCACCACAATGATTTGGCACCCATGTCGCGAAAAGGCCTCAAACCAGGGTCTGTTATCCAAAGAGCCTATTTTCATAACTTGGGGAGGTAAGGGTATGCCTTACTTTATGCATGACATAGAGGAATCCCCACTATTGCAGACACATTTTTGTCTATACCCAGGTAAGTTTAATGGACATTTTTTGCTGAAAAATGGCTGGCGGCGAAAGGGTTAAATCATTGTGGTGCAAAAATGCGACATTGGCGGTGAAAGGGTTAAACAGTTACGATGTTCTTTCTTTCTTTCTTTCAGGGCTTCCAGACAACTGTTCCAGTCTCTTGTGTTGACAAACAATACAGTGGAACCTCACTTTTAAGACTTTGAAAAATCATCTCTAATAAGGTCTTAGTTGTAAAAGGGAGGTAATTTAATACTTACAAAGAAGGGCAATGTCTCAGAAGTAGGTCTTAAATGGACCGGGAGGGAGTCTTATAATGGTGGGGTCTTATAAGGGAGGTTCCACTGTACTACATGAGCAGTGTTTGTCCCATTTAGATCTCCTCCTAAGCCTTTTGATTTTTGAAACTGTTTCAATCTAATGGATTCTCCATTTTCTGTCCCGTATTATATTTCCATCTACAAGTACAGCCTTTACCAGATGCATTTCAATCCGAACAAAGTATATACTGGGATTAGAAAAAAACCACAACAAAAAAACACCTTGGGTGAGCCAAATGTGGTTGTAGCCTGTGTAGTGCATGTAACTGTATGGAGCTATTTGTAGCCTACGTGATGTGTGCATACAGAAATGCAAAAACATTATTAACAACCTTTGATGCAAACTTCATGTCCATACAAAATACACAGTACAAGCACAATATTATTGTAACCTGCATTTAACACTAACTGCCTTGCAACACGATTTACCTTCCGGCATGCTAATGGCTTACTAAAGCCAGAATCAAAACAGAGCAAAAATTGTGTGTTCAACACAACATTGTAATTTTGTAAGCCAGTCTGTCATTTCCAATAATCGATGCCCAGACAGCAGCTCGAAGGGGGCAGCTGCTATTCCGGTTGTCTGAGCTAGAATTTGTTCATTGTGGAGATCATACGCCTTGCCCAGGGTACATCCCCACTCTTGTCCAAAAGGATTTGAGGACAGCCGGTGTTGGGGAAGGTCCCCAAAGGCCAACAAATCCCTTTGTCTGCAGCACAAAGAGCCAGTGCAAATTGCCCCCTTTGTTAGTTAGAGAGTCATAGTCTTCCACAAAAGACTAAGCTGTACCATGGCATAATAGCAAATATACGCGACAAAACATGATGCTCTCTTCATGATTCACACAAAAAACATGAGGATCGACAGACAAGAGGGTCAGACACCTCCTCCTCTTCGACTTCTTTTCTTTTCAAGTAAAGCGCTCTTCAGACTTGAAGCTGCCAACTTTCATCGCTGGTTGGTTTTCGATTTAACTAAACAGTAAACTATATCGCCATGCGCATGCCATACAGAAACGTAAGTCAAAATTGATCAACTTCAATGTGTTGGACTTACCATTTGATCAAGACAAGCTGCATCAACTAACGAAGCTGTAAAACGACATTTTGCAAAGATAAAACACTGTGGTGACGCTAAGTTAACAAAACTGACGTAGTTTGACATGAACGACATTTTGCAAAGATAAAACACCGTGGTGACGCTAAGTTAACAAAACTGACGTCATTT
Source organism: Phymorhynchus buccinoides (assembly GCA_017654935.2). Lineage (NCBI taxonomy): Eukaryota > Metazoa > Mollusca > Gastropoda > Neogastropoda > Raphitomidae > Phymorhynchus > Phymorhynchus buccinoides. The sequence goes on along the minus strand of CM065706.1, from coordinate 32,667,470 downwards.
GACATGAAATGACAGAAATATTGAGTTTTCCATTCCTCAAGTGACGTGACTTTTCGACTTGCGTCTGTATGTTTTCCACATGGCGATATAATAACATGGCAAGTTGATGTTAAACCAATAATTTTAGACAAATAATCATGTCTCTTTTCTTTAGTCAACAGCTTAACCTCTTCACTGCCCCGTCACGGATATTTCCGTCAACTTCCGGTATAAACTGCCCTGTCACGGAAATATCCGTCATAGGGTTATTCTAAGAGTTTCCCTTTTTCTATCCATATGCTTTCCGCAGTATGTTTGAATGCATGTGAGTGTGTTCTCAAATGATAGTATATTCAATTCCCTTTCAGAAAAGCATAGGTTATATGCACCTTTATTAAAAAAAAATTGCGATTGACTCCGCAACCTAAAACGGCTTGCCAAATAGTTGCCCCGGAACCGGGCTCGGCAGTGAAGGGGTTAATTACAAACTAACCTTTTCAAGTTCTACCTTTACAAAAGGAACAAGCTAACTCCGTTCCTTAACTTATTATTCTCTACCCATTCCTCTACAAAACTCTTTTTCTTTCTCCTGAGCACAATACCGATTCCTCACCTTAACCCATTGGGCTACCCCTAACCCCAAATTCTATATGTGGACAGGGTATTTTTTGAACAAACTCCAAGCCCCACCCCATAACATCACGGGTGCATGCGGTGGCCCGAACTTTTGCCTGAACTTGCTGAAACCCTATGAACAAGAGCATTGTCTGTTGAAGAGCATTTTCTTCCGGCAGTCAGCTGCCTGAAACTGCACAAACTGCCTGAATTCAGGCTTCAGGCACACCCACATGCACCCCTGTAAACATGTTTTTTTTGCAGGACATTTTAAAATTATACCTTTCCCAAACATTTTTCATTCCTGAGTCAATCGCTTTCTTATCAATTTCTAATCTCACGTTTTGGGAGGTACCTTTACAAAGGCGACTAGCTAACTCTTTCCCTAGTACGCATCCCTCCCCCACAAAAAATCATTCACATTTTTGCCGTTCTCAAACATTTCTCATTTGAGAGACAATCACAGCAGTCTAGCTAGCTGCATGACCAAAATCAGCTAGCCTGCTTTGTTCCCCTTATGTGTGCATGTGATTAAGTCTGCGCTTGAAATGTTTTCTTTCATTTGTCTATATAGAAATAGAATGAATGAAAACTAGCCAGCCCGTTTTTTTTGTTTTTGTTGTCTTACGTGTGCATGTACCCAAGTCTGTGCTTGAATATTTTCCAAATTCCTTCCATTTGTCTACTTGAGTGAACAAAAACTAGCCAGCCCTTTTGACTTTCTTTTCTTTTAATAAACTGCGACAGATTGGCAGCCCCACAGACTGAAGAACCAGGAGAGCGAGAGAAGGATGAAAGGAAGGAAGGAAGGAAGGAAGGAAGGAAGGAATGAAGGAAGGAAGGGATGGAGGGAGGGACAGACCCAGTAGGTCCGAGTCGGCCTGGTCCACAACTGTGGCCCTCAGCGCTGAAAGGGTCAAGTCAGTCTTCATGTCTTCATCCTAGGCCTCCGGGCATCCGGGCTTGCCAGCCAGCCAGGGCACACCACAGTCAACCCAAACTTGAGCAATACCCCCGCTCGCCCTCTCTTCTTTTTCTCTTCTTCTCTCTCTTTTCTTTTTTCTCGCTCTTTTCTTGCTTTGCTTTAGAACAGCTACAGCACTGTTGGAACAGAAAACAAGTTAGAGAGAGAGAGAGAGACACAACAGTGAAACAATGTCTGCGGCAAACACACACACTGCACACACAGTTGTAGTTTTTTTTCTTTCTTTCTTAACAGACAAGGCTTCTGCACAGGGTGGGGCTATAGCTCACTTTGTCAACCGCTCTTTGATTTTTGTGTGTGTTTTTTCTCCCAGCAGACGTCTTGTGCTGCTGTGCTGCTATAACGGATTCTCATTTTTTTCTCTTCTTCCAATGTAAACACGATCCTTCCAGCTTGTACTGCACAAGCTGCCTTGCCTGGGAATGGTGGCTATGCTTCTCGCTGTCATAGCTTGCAGCATGCTCCTTTACAATCAATAAAGAAAGGCCTGGTCTCTAACAAACCCCGTAGTGTGCCGTTATATAACAACATATTTCAACGGTCCTTCCTGGCTAGAACTTGTTCATGACGTCTGAACTGAGCTGAGAATAAAATGGATTCACTATCTCCCGAGACAGAAAGAAACGCCAGTAGGGACTTGCCTTGCTTTTAGTGGCCGTTTTTATATATCAGCTCAGCTCCCGGGGTACAGAGTTAACAGTACCTGCCCTCTCTCTACACAGTCCTGTTTACCTGGTCAGAGCTTAGAAGGCCACTATCAGTATCTGAGTACCTCTACCTCTGTCCTTAAGAGGCTACGCCTAACAGGACACTAATCTCCCATCTCATCATATACCTCTACCTGAAAACAGTGTCTGTTCCTCCCTTAGTTCCTAGCGTTGTCATCCTACGGCTTCTGATTTCACACTCACTCTCTTAAAATGCCACTATCTGAGTATCTCTACCTGAAAACTGTCTGTTCCTCCCTTAGTTCCTAGCGTTCTGTCATCCTAAGGTAATGCCACTATCTGAGTATCTCTACCTGAAAACAGTCTGTTCCTCCCTTAGTTCCTAGCGTTCTGTCATCCTAAGGTAATGCCACTATCTGAGTATCTCTACCTGAAAACAGTCTGTTCCTCCCTTAGTTCCTAGCGTTCTGTCATCCTAAGGTAATGCCACTATCTGAGTATCTCTACCTGAAAACTAGTTCCTAGCGTTCTGTCATCCTAAGGTAATGCCACTATCTGAGTATCTCTACCTGAAAACTGTCTGTTCCTCCCTTAGTTCCTAGCGTTCTGTCATCCTAAGGTAATGCCACTATCTGAGTATCTCTACCTGAAAACTGTCTGTTCCTCCCTTAGTTCCTAGCGTTCTGTCATCCTAAGGTAATGCCACTATCTGAGTATCTCTACCTGAAAACAGTCTGTTCCTCCCTTAGTTCCTAGCGTTCTGTCATCCTAAGGTAATGCCACTATCTGAGTATCTCTACCTGAAAACAGAGTCTGTTCCTCCCTTAGTTCCTAGCGTTCTGTCATCCTAAGGTAATGCCACTATCTGAGTATCTCTACCTGAAAACTGTCTGTTCCTCCCTTAGTTCCTAGCGTTCTGTCATCCTAAGGTAATGCCACTATCTGAGTATCTCTACCTGAAAACAGAGTCTGTTCCTCCCTTAGTTCCTAGCGTTCTGTCATCCTAAGGTAATGCCACTATCTGAGTATCTCTACCTGAAAACTGTCTGTTCCTCCCTTAGTTCCTAGCGTTCTGTCATCCTAAGGTATGCCACTATCTGAGTATCTCTACCTGAAAACAGTCTGTTCCTCCCTTAGTTCCTAGCGTTCATCCTAAGGTAATGCCACTATCTGAGTATCTCTACCTGAAAACGTCTGTTCCTCCCTTAGTTCCTAGCGTTCTGCTCCTAAGGTAATGCCACTATCTGAGTATCTCTACCTGAAAACAGAGTCTGTTCCTCCCTTAGTTCCTAGCGTTCTGTCATCCTAAGGTAATGCCACTATCTGAGTATCTCTACCTGAAAACAGTCTGTTCCTCCCTTAGTTCCTAGCGTTCTGTCATCCTAAGGCTTCTTATTTCACACTCACTCTCTTAATAACTTTTTGTTTGGTTGGTTGCTTGTTAATGTGTCTAAAATGCTAAGACAGATTACCTGGTTGTAAGACTTTCCTATGACTATAATTTGTATTGTCAGTTAAAAAAACAATGCAACTGACAATCTACTTACAATCTGTGTAAAAGTGCTTCTTCTGGATTTTAAATGTAACAACTACACATACGGTACTGTCTTACAGCTATTTCTGGATTGTCTTCCCCATATAAGAAAAAAATATCACAATTGTTTAATAAAAACAACTTAGATTAGAACTACAAAGGTTTAAAAAAAACACCCACCCAATTGTTTAAAATATATATTATCTGAAGTTGTATGGAGAACTGATAACTCAAAAATGGATAACTCAAAAACACTGGATAACTCACAATAATTTTTGGGTCCCAGTATAATAATCTGTATGTTGAAGTCTTTTTAACTCAAAATATTGGTTATCCCAAAATAAAATGTCAGTCCCTTCCATTTTGACTTAAACGATTTATACTGTATATTGCTAATTTCAAGCATCAAATTCTCTAATGGACTAAAACAAACAATTTTTTTAATTCAAGTGTCGTCATATTCCTTGACATAAAATTTTGTTGAGGTTGGCTTCACACAAAAATAATATGACTCAAAACTACTTTTACAAACAAAAACATAAAAAAGTTAATCACACAGGGCTCCCAGGGACCCCCATTTGGGGATCTATGAAGTACTAACATTCTAAAGGACCCTCTAAAAGAATGTGGAGGGGGTCCCAGGGATGCACTAGAAAAAATTCTTTTTAGCATTCACAATGCCACTGGGACCCTTTATCCTGCCTCTAGGACCCTCTATACTGTAAGTGAAGGAGTCCCTGGGACCCTTTGTTTTGCAGGACGATTGGGAGCCCTGTTACAGCTGTATTTAACCACCACCCCCAAAAACAACAAAACATTAAGCAAAGCCATTTTTCAGGCAAAAAATACCATTTAACTTGCCTGGGTAGAGAACAAAAATATTTCTGCAATATTGCGGAATTCCTCTGTAACATGTATAACATTAGGCCTATCCTTACCTCCCCAAATTACGAAAATAGGGTCTTCACATAACATGCCCTGATTTGATGCTTTTTACTGGCATGGGTGTTAAGCTACTGTGGTGCAAAAATGCGACATTGGCGGTGAAAGGGTTGAATTAAGAGTCGAATACTGACAAAGTAAAAACACCTGTGTATGAAGCATGTCTTAACAGTTCTGCACCCATTTCACCGTTTATCTTTTGTGCATGCGTTGTTTTGCAATAAAATACTGATGCAAATTTTTTTTTCAAAACCCACCTGCTTTCACTCAGTTCAATCTTATTTTAGTGACAAAAATATCCAATTCTAACTTTGAAAGCCTTTTCAGTTTTCTGCTGGCTAAAAGACTCCTGGGATCATCCCAACAGCTGAAGCACTTGAACATTATGGTACAAATGCATCAGTAAAGGGATGAGAATGTTACGTGTATGACCGTATTTGATTACCTTAAGCCAAGGCGGTTCAGTTCTCTTACCTTCGCTTCAAAAGCTATCTGGCTGTAAATGTAATCCATCCTGACTCGTTTCTCACTTTATGTTTCAAAGTGTTTTTTCCTATCAACTCTGCTGCAGCCCATCTTTGCCACTATATTAATTCCTGTCCTACCTCATTCTCAATGCCATAAGGTGGCTGAACTAATTGTTGATTGCATCAGTAGATATCTGGCAACAAGACTTTCGCCAATAATGAATTGGAAAGCTTCACACTTACAAAGTAATTTTCCGCAAATTATTCAAAACAGCTTTTGCTGTTTAGCTAAAAACGAAGCATAGCATTAAGGAATTGAAATAGCTGTGTTATAAAAAAAATTACACCAGTTGAACCAATGACCGATTGCCTCTCCCCTCCACACACACACACGCTATCAAAAACAGAGCAGTCTGTGCTACAGCGGTCACCGTATCAGAAGCCCAGACAATTAAATATCATGACATTTCACAAACATGTCAGAAAATTGAAAAAAAAAGAAAAAAAAAAGATGGAAATATCAGAAACAAGCACATGGCAGCATCACAGTAATAAGAGAACATAGCACATTGAAAGAAGAAAGAAAACACAAAGGAAAGAAAAACCATATCTAACATCACAAAAAAAATGACACATTTTAACTTCTTTTTTTAAAATTTCAGAACAAATGATTCCTTCAACGCTAACTAAACATGGAAACATTTTACTGTTAACCACAAAATGATCATGCCCTTTTAAGCCAATGCTAAAATACCTGTCTGATTAACTATAAGTTTTTTAATTTATATTAAGTCTGAAATAGCCTGAAATGTTTGTACGAATGGTGAGTGAAAAGCGCATTGAGTTGCTTAGCAAGATTATGCGCTATATAAGCATTATTAATGATTATTATATCATACTTAAGAAGTAGAAAGGAGTAGAACTAGAAGTGTGGGTTTGGGTGGTTAGTTCTTCACTCACTGATGATAACAAAACATGCATTGCAATTATCACTACACTAGGAATGTCGTCAATCCCTACTGCACAAAATATTAGTGTGAAAAAAAAGTAATAACGTAAGTAAAAAGCTTAACAAAAAAAATAGCTCCCCGAGTCTTGACACATCAACGGAAAAAAAAAAGTTCACTTGCAGTAATGTACCGAGGATTGAAAAGTGATAGGACAAACTGTCCTGAGGCCAAAATCAATAAGGCAAAGAATGCAAGTCTTAAAATTTGAATCAGACATTTGTCCTGACAGGGGAGAACACAATATGACATTTTCAATTTTAATAGGTCAATGTCCTATGACGGGGGCCTCAGGACATCACTGCATTTGAACAATCGATATTGGGTTTTAAATGCAGCAACTTTTTATAATGCGAGCATCTAATAATAAACAAAGATATTGGCGTAATATTAAAAAAAAAGAAGGCCTTTCGCAATACTTATAAAGAAGTCATTTTCAGAAGTTACAATTGCCATCAGCCATTTTTCAGCAAAAAAACCCACACATTTAATTTCACTAGGTACAGAATATTTTTAATCTGTAATATTGCAAATTCCTCTGTGACATATATATATATATATATAACATTAGGCCTATCCTTACCTCCCAAAATAAAGAAAATAGGGTCTTTGGATAACAGGCCCTGATTTGATGCCTTTTAGTGACATGGGTGTAAAAACATTGCGGTGCTAAAATGCGACATTGGCGGTGAAAGGGTCAAAAGGCACTGTGAAAACTTGTAGTTGTACACTTGAAGAAAAGGAAAAGAAAGAAACGGACAAGACAGCACACGTTCATCACTCTAAGCCATAGTAGCACGCTGCATTACAGAAAACAAGCACGTTTTATCAGCACGGACACTCCACTCAACAAAATCACCCAACAGATCGAAATAGATGAACAGATTACAACAGATCGACCCTCCACTCGCTGAGCCGATAACACCGACTAAACAATGCTCCTCAAAACTTCTTAACCCTTTCACCGCCAGCCATTTTTCAGACAAACAATACCATTCAACTTTAACCTGGGTAGAGAGAAAAAAATTATCCGCAATATCGCAAATTCCTCTGTGACATGTATAACATTAGGCCTATCCTTACCTCTCAAAATTACGAAAAGAGGGTCTTCTTTGGATAATAATAATAATAATAATACTGGTTATTTATAGAGCACTCAACTCCCTTTGCAGGGTGCTCAAAGCGCTGAACAAAGGCCTAAACACTAACATACAGATAAACACCAAGCCAAGTATCAATGAATATAAACATTAAAAATAAGTGAGACTGTTCATACAAAATAATAGACCCCATTTTGATGCCTTTTAGTGACATAGAATGATAGATGTTAAATCACTGTGGTGCTAAAATGCAACTTTGGCGGTGAGAGGGTTAAACATAAGTAAGGGCCAACTCATTAATCCAAATTTCAAACTACTTCCCCCTGAGGTGCCTCCAGTCCATAACTCATTCAACACTGGCTGATTGCTTCCCTTCCCAACCGTTCAACACGAGAGTACCCTATAGCGTACATAGTGTTTAAACATTCACACTTCACAACTCAGCGAACCCATGCAACCCAAACTGGTATAGAAATGTTCCTCTACGGTCCCTTAAATAGTTTTCAACCAATGAAATGACTTCTATTTTAGGACGGCAATGAATGAAAGCGAGTCACTACCCCTCTCTTTGTCATTCTTTTTTTACAAATCGGCTAGTAATAAATATTTTACTTTGGAATTATAACATATGTTAGCGTTTATTGTTATACATAACACCACACATTTTCAAAACTGTACCGTTAAGCATTATTTAAAAAAATATTTTTTTATGTAATGATGTACACCTGCCTAGTGTTCAACGTTTGTACCAGGCATGTACGCTATATATAGCATGAATGTCCCATATGTGCCTGCCCAGGTCAAGAGGACGTAAAGCCCAAATTTTCATTCATATATAAGCTTGTACGCTATAGCGTACTCTCATGTAAATGGTAAATATACATAATACATATATATCTGTATTGTTAAAAATTCGGGACTTTACTGTCTCCAGGATCGTTCCCACCATCTTTATATCTACTAATGTCCCATATGTGTCTGTTCCAGACCGGAGAACGTTAAACAGATTTTCTCTCTCTCTCTCTCTCTCTCATGTAGAGAGAGTTAATCCTGGTTTTAAAGTTTAAAACAGTGCTGTCCTCCACAAAGAAGAAAGTATTAGAAGTGAAAAGTGGGGGGAAAGGGAGGGGTTGGATGCCGGTCCTGTCGACATGATGCCTAGAGGACCAAACTTAACACCACCAACAGATCACAACACGAACCGATACAGGTACAGGGCTCCTAACTTGCTTGCTAACAACATAGACAACAACGGTAGAAAATTATCACTGAAAGAGACACCAACAGCCCCAACTCAACGAATGAAACATCAGCAACAACGATCACAACTTCTCACTGAAAGACACCAACAGCCCCAACTCAACGAATGAAACATCAGCAACAACGATCACAACTTCTCACTGAAAGAGACACCAACAGCCCCAACTCAACGAATGAAACATCAGCAACAACGATCACAACTTCTCACTGAAAGAGACACCAACAGCACTACAGGGCTCCACAAGTTTGCAAATTTATCTGACCACGGTCACTACTTCTCCCAGGAGCAAGACCCCAACAACTTTTCCCTTCTCCCTGCCTACCTTTGATCTTCCTCATGGTCTTAATGGGGGGGTTGTCGTTGGGGGTGACGGGCGGAGGCGGGGGAGGGGGAGGCTCTCCCCCCTTCAGCCTGATGAGACCAGCGCGGGGCACCAACCCGTTGGGCTTGGGACAGTCGTTCATCGTGGATGGAGGAGCATCACCCACTACCACTGACAGCTGCTGCCTTCACTGACGGCACTGACACTCAAAGGGCACGCAAGGTGGAGCTGTCTTTTTATTCTGCCAACACTGACGGGAAACCTTCAGCTATCGGGATCAATAATGACATGACGTCTTCGCTGCTGCTGCTTCTTCTTCTCCTTCCCCGGGGCGGATGACATTTTTTTTCTCTTCTCTTCTTCGTCGTTACCTACCTATTAATTGCAGCAGCATTACAATCAATATCACTGCTGGTTTTTCTTTTCTTCTTCTCTTCTCTCTCTCTCTGTCGTCGTTTGTTGAAGAAACTTGCAGTTGACTTTTGCAAAGATATTATTTAACATAACAACCGACCTGACAAGCAGCAGCAGCAGCAGCAGCAGCAGAGCTAACAGACTTCTTCACCAAGGCTTGTTGACAGGATCTCTTAGGAGGCAGTGAGAAGATATGGCAAGGCAGAGACCGGAGATTCTTGAGGGTAACTTTCGTGTTGTTAATGCTATCAAAGAATGAAAGTTCGCTTAACGTTCTCCTGCCTGGAACAGGCATATACGGGACATTAATAACTAATGTAAAGATAGTGGGATGATCCTGGAGGTACTGCAATACCAGGACAGCCCCGAAGGTTTTTTTTTAAGATTGAGAAGAATTCTTTTTGCAGCAATCTTTGAAAGAGAAACTTCTGAAGGTTTTAAGGGTGTTGAAATAATAATCTATCACTGTTTGAAATATCTCCTTTATTGAGAAAATATCTTGTTTTTTTCATGGTTTATAAAAACAAAAAATGTGTTGTATCTGTTTTAACCCTTTCACCGCCAATGTCGCATTTATGCACCACAATGTCACTAAAAGGCATCAGACCAGGGCCTATTATCCAAAGACCTTATTTTCTTAATTTTGGGAGGTAAGGATAAGCCTAATGTTATACAAAATACATGTCACAAAGGAATTCCCAATATTGCAGATAATTGTTTTTCTCTACCCAGTAAAGTTTAATGGTATTTTTTGCCAAAAAATGGCTTGCGGCGAAAGGGTTAAAGATGTATAAAAATAAGACCTATCCACCGATTTTTATTACCCGGCCAGAGGCCGAGGTATTGCGGTCGGTTTGTGCGTCTGTGTGTGTGTCGGTGTGTGTGTGTGTCTGTGTATCGATTATCTTAAAAACTACTGTTTGGATTTTGATTAAAATTGGCAGAGGGGTAGACAGCTTGAAAAGGAAGCTTCCTTTCGTTAATCAACACCGTGCTGACCTTGACCTTGAAGTTTGACCTTGAAAACCGAAATTTCCTTCTTTGGGCTATGTAATTTTCCCCCAGCTTTATCTCGTGAACTGGTGAACAGAATCGCTTCAAATTTTGTGTGGTGGTGTACCATGGTGCAAGGAAGTTTGTATAAAAGTTCAGCTGTATCTCGTGAACTACTGAACAGAATCGCTTCAAATTTTGGGCTATGTATTTTATGCGTTCTGTAAGGGTGGAAAGTGGTGTGTTTATTGGGGGGTGGGGGGGGGGGGGGGGGAGGAGGACATGGTGCAAGGAAGTTTGTATAAAAGTTCAGCTGTATCTCGTGAACTACTGAACAGAATCGCTTCAAATTTTGGGCTATGTATTTTATGCGTTCTGTAAGGGTGGAAAGTGGTGTGTTTATTGGGGGGGGGGGGGGGGAGGACATAACTCTGGCCGGGTTTGCATTGTCACAATGCGTTGCTGCCGCTCGGCGATGCCCTTGTTACACATGCAAACAAACAAACAAAACTGTTACGGGGCAGGAACTTGTAAGTACTGTATTTTTCAGACTATAAGACAATACTTTTTCCCCCCAGATTCTGAGTTCCCTGCGCCTTAAAATATGACTAATTCTTCTTCTGTGTTCTCAGCAGGCCATATGGCCATAATGGGTAAGGTACGTATGTGTCTGGTTTTCAGTGTTCGCTGGTCTCCCTGCTGCGTACAGCCAACACATTCCAATTTCAGAGGAGCTCAAAGGAGAAAATATTTGGAAGATTTTTTTTGGGGAAAAGGCAGGAGAATGGGCCAATAAGTCAGAAAGATAGATGACAGAAAGTAAAGGGAAAAGACAGAGTCAAAGAGAGTGACATATTAGAGGAAGCTACAAGCACAGAACTTCCAGAACATGGGGGAACTATTTGTAAGAAAGACACACACACACACACACACCCAGTATCCCCACGGGGATACATGACTAATAAAATACTTTAAATAGTAATAATATTAACAAAATCTGAATTCTGGGTAAATAATTTGGGGGAGCGTCTTATATAAAGGTGTGCCTCAAACTTTATAGTCCGAAATATATGGTAATAAGGAATCGGTGAGCATTGTACAAACTTGGGCTCTTCACGCAGAAGAAATTTTTATACAAATGAAAACACCATGGCCATTTTTTCAAAAATGGCAGTAAACAAAGACTTTGAATTTGAGGAACAGCACTGGAATTTAGCTGCAACAAGCTAACAAACTAGAATGCAATATTAAACTGCATCAACTCTCTCATTTGCCTTGATTTATCATGGATTGGAATCTTGGTGATTTGATTTATGCAATGATGCTGAATAAAAGATTTCATTCGAATCTGATTTAGTTATGCTAAGCATCGAGGAACAAAGGTAAATTTACGTTCAATGTACACGGACAATACTTTTGATTAATTCATACAGAACCATATATTAAACACCGATTAAATCAATAGAACAATAAAACAAAGATGATTGTGCATTAAAAATCATAAAAATACAATAGTGGTTAAAACAATATTCTTAAGAAATGCAAATTTCCTCAAATATCTTTAGCGAGAGAGTGAGGATTAATGTAGACATTTAAGTCATAAAAATGATTATATATTTTTGTAATGACATAATCAATGATAATAATATGCGCATATGATAACTACAGTGTTTTGAAAATGCTGCCCTGATTCTCAACTCCAGGCGGATGTTGAAGAAACGTGAGACTGATGACATCATCATCATTGTCAACCCAGCTTCATCTTATTGGGTTTTTTTCTTTCTTCTTCTCTGCACCTTTAAGAGAGAGAATAACTAATCAATATTTGTTTTTCTTTGCCAGCAACAGCAGCAGACATCATGAGACATGTGACAAAGTACCCTGTGTACTAATGTGGTTGAGGGGGGAGATGAGAGACGAGGGGTGGTGCTGTTCACCTTTAACTTTTTCACAACACGCTGCTAGAATACGAGCAATGCCTGAGTTTACTGTTGCCGACACGCTGCTAGTATGTTAGCAACAGGCAAAATGCCCCAATAGTATAACCGACAGTGGTGTGGCAGCTTTCAACTCACTCAAATTAATGAGTTGGTTTTCAAATGTTATATCATTTAAAGGATTAACCCTTTCATTGCCACTGTCGCCTCTTGGCACCACAGTGATTTAACATCCATGCCACTAAAAGCTATCAAATGAGGGTCTGGTATCCAGTGACCTGATGTTCTTAATTTTGGGAGGTAAGGATAGGCCCTATTTTATGCATGTCACAGAGGATTCCCCAGTTTCTTGACGAAATCTTTTCTCTACCCAGGTAAGTTTAATGGTACATTTTGGCTGAAAAATGGCTGGCGGCGAAAGGGTTAAAGATAAATCTAAACCACTGTACAAAAATAAAGTCACTGTGATCCTTAGACTTTTAGAGATAATTTATTGAAAAGGGCCAAAACCGGGTCTCCTGAAGGCATTTCTACTCCTTGACTGCAGTGTCCTGAGGGAATACAGAGCAACGAGAAGGGTTGTGTTGAAAGTGTTAACCTTCCCCTTACATTACAGACTGACTACTGGGGGCTGTGTTTTTCTGCAAAGTTTCATCAATCAATCCTTCTTGTCGCTTGCGCCACAGATTGACAAGATCAAGAGCGTATTACAAAAAAAGAAAGAAACACACACACACTGTGACACACACACACACTAGAGGCTGCACAATTTGTACAAGTCATGAGGCCTTTCTTTGCCTGTTACAATGGGACTTTCTTGATGAAGTTGATCAATAACATCAGTAGCTGTTGTTCTGTTGAAATGAACATAAACAGAAAGAATGTGGATGGAACACATCAGTACTCTATCAGTCTATGGAAAAGTGTGGCAAGGATTCGAACCTTCTTTCAAAAAAAATATAAAGTGAGTTTTTCATGACATTCCCCAATCAAGTGTGTGGGCATTCTTGAACAGGCATAATCATATGTGTGGTCAGAGTTCATAACAACAAAAAACAAAAGGTTATGCAGCTTATTTATGAATGATTATTCCATAGTATAATTAGATTCCTAGAACGGACTCAAAGTTCATTTAAGAAGAAAAAAAAAAGCTTTTGTCAAAATCTACTATGATACTTTTGTAACAAAAAAATTGTGACAGGTCAACTCTTACTCTTAGATCGTTCATTCGTTGTGAAAATAACAATTAAAACTAGACACACACACACAAATATTAACACCTTCACTGCCATAGGAAAACAGAAATTATCGATTTTCTTATTATAAAGTTTAGAACAAATCTGTTAAACTCAGTCTGAGAAAATGGTTTAGAGATATATGTTTCCTGGCTTATCTAAACCAGAAACCATCATTCCAGGACTATGATATCAAAAATGACGACATAGACTACGACTTTATTACGAGGCTATCTCGTAGCAGTCAGGGAAGGGGTTAAGAAGCCTCTTAAATAGTTATCAAAAACCATTTACAGAATTCAAGACTGAGTTGTATGGTTCTATTGTCCACTGAAGCTTCATAAACTTCCTTCAGTACTAAGAAATTGGACGCAATAACAATTCCTTAGCACTACAAAAATTGGACTCGATATCAATTCATAGATGATTTTAACAATATATTTCTCTTGAATTGACGAAAGCTGCAAAATTTAAAGGAGTTTTTAAAGCTGCAAAAGATAATAAAGAGTAACAACAACAAAGAACAAAATGGTGCAAAATAATGCAAGCTGCTCAAAGCTATCTTGTAATTTGGTTGAGGATCATCTTTCATCACTACAAGTACAACACATAATCTTTGTATATAAAAAAACCAAAATTCCAGAATTTTTTAGAATGTTCCCTAAAAAAAAAGAAGTCAATCATCATGTAAACTGTATTCAAAATTGACGAAATGTAGTGCATGAATAAAGGCGATTTCAACACAGCTGTTACACTTCAAAAAAATTATAAATCGCACAAGATTAGGACAACACACTCATTTTCACACACAGGGGAAAAACATTACAATAAAAAACAAATTCATGTATGCTGTCAGACAGAAAACGAAAGAGAAGAGAGAGGGGGGGGGGGGAGAGGGGGGGGGGGGGGGGGAGGAGGAGGTTCACCCGGCGCGTTCTGGGCAGCAAATGTGTACAAACGTAAAGGGAAAGGCAGCAATGAACTGGTGAAGCCAACGTCAACAAACCAAACCAAACCAAACGTCAACCACCAGAAAACAACAAAATGCAAACGCCAAAGCAATGCAAAGCAGAAATGATAAAACAGCAAGCCAGCCAGCCAGCGTAAAACGTCAAAATTAGGAACAAACTGTTAGAATTGATTAGAAACAAAAACAAAAATCAAAGAGCAGGAACGTCGTCCCAAAACTTCTTAAACCAAAAAAAGCTTAGAACTATCTTTCCAAATTTAACAAGTCATTCATTTTTATTCCCTTTCATTTCCTAGCAATATTTACAGATTGACGAAAATATTGTTGACTTAGAAGAAAAACTTTGAATGTTGTTGTTGTTGTTGTTGTCTTACTATGGCTTAAAGACTCCAGGGATCATCCCAACAGCCGAAGCACTTGAACACTATGGTACAAATGCACCAGCCAGGGATGAGAACATTACGTGTGCAACCATTTTTGATTGCCCAGCCATGTGGGCAGCCACACTCCGACTTCAGAGGATTTTAGACTGATGATGTTTATTCCTAGGAGCTTGTCATGGCTTCAGACAATCCCTGCACAACCGTGCAGAACATAACATTTTGATGTAGCCTTGGTGTTCTAGCTTATGTCAACTGGTCTGACACAGCCTCATGCCAAGGCGAAAACTTTGAGTGAAGACAGACAAGTGGGTTCCCTAAAATTGCAATCAATAATTACCGGCCTGGTTTTGCGATTGGTTTGTGTCTATGTGTGTGTCTGTGTTAGTGTGTATCGATTATCTTAAAAACTACTGTTTGGACTTTGATTAAAATTGGCAGAGGGGTAGACAGCTTGAAAAGGAAGCTTCCTTTCGTTAATCAACACCGTGCTGAGCTTGACCTTGAAGCTTGACCTTGAAAACCGAAATTTCCTTCTTTGGGCTATGTAATTTCCCCCCAGCTTTATTTCGTGAACTAGTGAACAGAATCGCTTCAAATTTTGTGTGGTGGTGTACCATGGTGCAAGGAAGTTTGCATAAAAGTTCAGCTGTATCTCATGAACTACTGAACAGAATCGCTTCAAAATTTGGGCTATGTATTTTATGCGTTCTGTAAGGGTGGAAAGTGGTGTGTTTATTGGGGGGGGAGGACATCACTCTGTGCAAGGAAGTTTGTATAAAAGTTCAGCTGTATCTCGTGAACTACTGAACAGAATCGCTTCAAATTTTGGGCTATGTATTTTATGCGTTCTGTAAGGTTGGAAAGTGGTGTGTTTATTAGGGTGTGTGTGGGGGGGGGGGGGGGGGGGGGGGGAGAGAGACTTATAAGGTCTACAAATGAAAACAGAGTATGGTATGACAGTACTTGTTTATTATCAATTATGCTTGAACAATGTTGTCCAAGTGTGCATTTGTTCAAAAACAGAAATACACACACGCTCTAGAATCAACACTGCATGCATGCACACACACACACACACCTGTCTAGATTAGGGGACAACAGCTTACACTGAATTATTAATTAGCAACTATAAAGGAATAGATTCAGAAACATAAATGCAATCTATCAACATCTGCATTAGAAATATTTTAACACACAATTGAAAATATAATTAACCATTGCTACTGTATTATTTGCAATTGTCTGTATTTTTAAAATTATAATACTGTATTTTAAATTATAATACTGTATTTTAAATTATAATACTGTATTAACTATTATCAATAAAAAAATAAATCCAAACTGTTAAAACTATAAAAGGTTAATTTAATATTAAAATCAAAGAAGAAAAACTCCCCTTTCAAAGTTACCCCACACACCAAAAAAACAACTTCAAAATGGAACATAATACAAACGTTTTACATGAAACCAAAAAAAAAGTGAAAATTGAAATGGAAAAAAAGAAAACTTAAGGTCAAGAACTCATTATTATTATTATTAATATTAAGAAATCAAAATGATTATGAAACAATGCGGCTGGCCTTCAGAAAAAGAAGGGGAAAAAAAGAAGAAAGGAATGTAAATAGTAATAACAAAGGATGTGTATGAATAGATGGATAGACGGATGGATGGATGGATGGATAGGATTAGGAATGAAAGGATGAAGGAAGGAGAGAGGGAGGTATACCTACCATTCGGCTGTTGGCCCAAGAATGATGTAGTAACACCTTGAAAAAAAAGAAACAAAAAAAAAAGCCCTTACGATTTCAGTTTTTCTCGCTTTTCCCCTCCTCTTTTTCTTTCACTGTGTCTGTGTGTTTTGTTTTCTTGTATCGCCTATCTAACTCTAAGTTAGTCAAATTGTTCTAGATTAATTCGATATCCAGTCAAACTGTTATAATTTACACTTTTTTCCCCCCTTCCCAATTCAATGTTAGTTTCTGTACAGAACCATTTGATTCAGGTTTATCGTCATACAAGAATATGCTGTAAAAAGTGCTCCTATCAACTACAACTACAATGGAGTACACTTAACACCAACCCGGATTACACGAAATATTGGTTAACGCACAAAAACCTGTTTGAACGGACAAGAGCCTTCTTTACTATTACTTAAATAAGATTGTTTTACACACAAACTTCTTTCTTAGCATGACATGAAATACGGTTAACATACAATCAAAAACTCGTTCCGATTGATATTTATCATACTAAAGTTTGCATTGATTGCACAAAATGAAGCTGGAGCCATCAAATGTTTTATTACAAACTTTGCAAAAGCCATCAGGAAGGAACCTCATCTACGGCAACTTGGTTGATGTGCTAGTCAGGAAGTCGGAAAGTATAAACTGCGCATGCATATTCTTAAATCCTGCACAGTTTGTCGTCTGCAAACACTTTGCTCGTTCAAAGTACAATTCGACTCAAAATATAGTTCACATTGAAACACTGTCATTCATAGTTTTGAAGCAACTAGTTTGAGCCTTAAAGTTCAAGTTAAACACTTTATTCTCATACTTAAGAAGAATGATTTTTTCCCGATTGCTAACGAAGGCTGGGCAGTGAGTAGGCCTAGACGAGGCTTGCAGAGGTCTAGTAGGCTTAGTGCACCCCAGCAAGGTTTGATACTCGAACCAATGAGCGCTTTCAACCTATTCATTTCATGTGTCTGAGCCAATCAGAAAGCGGTTTGCATTTTATCTTTTCCAGAACCTCCAATGGCTCCATAATCGACTCATTGTGAATAGGAAAATCTTGCAATCAGAAAGTGGTTTGCATTTTATCTTTTCCAGAACCTCCATAATCGACTCATTGTGAATAGGAAAATCTTGCGACGTTTAATCGAAATTCGCAAAGAACAGTTTTTGAACTTTAAATTGAAGAGTATTAATAATTGATTGTGATATTTGGTGTTGCCATCTTCCACTTCTTGATAATTAAACGGCTAAGCTCTCAGCAATAGAAGGTATGTACGTGTGCTTCCAAGTTAAGCTGGTGCCAAGTCTACCGATCATTGCAAGCGCAACATGCATGAACTAGCTGCACCTCCCCGATTGGTTTCAGGTTGGGGTTTTTACCCACGAAATACGGTTAACGCACAATAAAATCTCTGTCCCACGACTTTCGTGTTAAACGTACTCCACTTTATATAAGATTGGTTAAGAGTATGGAAATTTGTGGAAAGAGTTTTTAAAAGTGTACAACATTTTTTTTTTTAAATTACAAATTCAGTTACACTCCAAAGAGTGATGAGTTAAATAAGTTAGGATTCTGTGTTAATTTGATAGAAACAATGAGTAAAGTGTAGATTAGGTCAGATAGGTAAAGAGCAGGTTAGGTAAAAATACATAACTATGAAGATGGCTAACAGAAATAGGATTAGAATCAACCATCAAACATCAACAAACTATAAATTATAAAGGGTAAGTTCAAAAACTCTAAAAGCAAACTAAAACCTATTTCATGTTGGCATTGCACACCAAACACTTTTCTGTATCTTGGAAGTCATATTCTACTGCCATAAAAAAAACTACTAAGTGGATGCAGCAAACATCATAACATAAATTATGTTATAATAAACAAAGAAGAAAAGAAGAACAAATGGTCACAAGCATTAATTCTACTACTATACTTGTAAAAAAACACCTCCAAGTTTCATTCTTTCCCTATCATAATAATAAAAAATACACAAGAAAAAGAAGAAATAATTACATGTTCTGAGCTGACGCATTTGCAACATTTTATCATTTTGCTATACTGTACATAAACGGGAATAAAACTACAGTATTACTTTTATTATTCAATTAATTGTGACATAATTCTGTCACAACAAAGTTGTTCATATTTATATCATTATCATTTCTAATTCTATACTAAGGTTTTTTTAAGCCAGTCAAAAACTACCATTCTTCTTTTCTTTTTCTTTTTTAAATGGGGCTTATAAAATCTGTGCAGGCTTGCTGTTCAAGTGCCCCCTTGGAACTTTGGAAGAGAGGAGTGCAGTGCCAGTGAAGTGACTGAAGTGAAAGCAATGAACTAATAAGGTTAGTACGTTTCGCATCACTTCTGTCTCAACCTCCAGTACAACTATGAGTTTACCACCCCCACCCCTTATTTGTGACCCAGGACATTAAGTGTCAAACTGACCATTCTGAGAAAATTATACATTTGACAACTTCAGACGATTCTCTTTCTTATGACACAAGAACAATTCTTGTATCTTTTTCCGTTCCAGAGTTATGAGCATTTAAAGTCAAAAGGGTGAGCTCCGGCCATTTTGAGAAAGCAGTCTTATGTCTAGCCTAGCTGAAGAAAATACATAGACTTGCTCATCTTAAAGCACTTGTCAGACCATTTAGAGACAATATTAAAGGTTGTCCTTTATAAATATGAAAGATAAGATGTTAGAGAACACAAAAATACCCATAATTCAAAATTGACAAAAAATGAGATTTTTGACTTTGCAAGCCTGTTGTGAGAAACTAGCTTAGTGACTTAATGTCCCTTTCGTGGTGCTGGGTCACATTTTGTATCTCTCACTTTTTCTTTGTCTATCTCCGTCAGTTTAATAGCTTTCTTCCTACTTTATTTTCATAATTATTACACAAAAAATATTTGCTACTTTATCATAATGTCACTGCATTTCAATCTAATTAATGAGGTAATCTGTTCAATTTTTTTCTTTATTTTTGTGTGTAAATCATAGGCATTTTCTTTCTTTACCTGTATTTTCAGATATTTTAAAAAAAAGACTACTAATCATGATTAGAATACAATGCATCAAGCATTTCTTTCCCTACAAACTAAGGCATGCATGCCTAACAATAAAAGTATTTATCAACAAGAACCTCAGGATTTAAGGTGCAAATATTAGTGATCAATGTAAAGTGAATCATTTAACTCACTCGGGACGAACGAGCCGGAGCCGGCTCATGGCTCGCACAACCGTTAAGGACGAATGGCCCGGATCTGGCTCATAAGAGTTTTCAAGAGGTTTTGATTTCTGGCGTGGAACCAGCTTTCCGGTGGGAAGTCAT
This sequence comes from Phymorhynchus buccinoides, assembly GCA_017654935.2. Lineage (NCBI taxonomy): Eukaryota > Metazoa > Mollusca > Gastropoda > Neogastropoda > Raphitomidae > Phymorhynchus > Phymorhynchus buccinoides. The sequence goes on along the minus strand of CM065706.1, from coordinate 32,647,583 downwards.
AACCTATTTTCAGTTTGCTTTGACCTTGCCTCTCTTGAAATCAACCAATCATTGCAGACTTTATTTTCAGCTTTGGTTGTAGAGGGGGGTCAAAGATCGGAATGTGAAATTTTCCTTCTTTCTATGTGTTAGCTGTTTTTGTCAATAGGAGACGAACGACGAAGGCAAGGAATCTGATATTTTACGATCGCTTAGTGCATGGTGTTGCTAATCTTTTCTGAAAATATTGATGCCTAACTCTTCATAACTTGGTTTGGGTGATTATTTTACGAACCTAGTCAAATGCCCAGTCCCCACAGAACAAGGGGAAATAATTCGGCCAGTCCTGAGTGAGTTAAGACCAAAAAACATTAAAAAGTCTAGCTTTGAACTTGAAGAATACTACAGTGCTTTCTACTTTAACTAAAAAGTTTAAGAAAAAACAACATTAAAACAAAAGAAAAGGCCAATAACAAAGCAAATATAAAACTATAAATTATAACTAACTAAATAAATAGATAAATAAAAACTGTGCCATGTTCCAATGTGTCAGGAGGGAGAGAGATGTAGGACATCTGGTGCGGTAATCATAATGCAGTTGACACAGGTAGCAAAATGTAAATTACACAAAACTGCCAAAACGATTGGTTGTTTATGCTAGTAATTTACATGTCACTACCCGTGTTAACGGTTTAAGATGCACTCATGATTACTCTACCGGGTTAGAAGCAAGCATGGGGGATGTCTGAAGTCAAAAAGTAGACAGAAATAATTTAAAACTTCAGAAAGCCTACTGGTTATCAAAGGCAAGGAAGTTGGAAGTTTGCTTCAATTAGCGAGAGTTTGAACAGTGTAGCTAGTAGTAGTACAGTGGAACCTCCCTTATATTAAGTTATAAGCTCCTCGATTACTTCCTCTACAGGTCAGAATTTCCTCATAATTTTTTTGTTTGTCATCTTAACAAGACAAGGCAGTCACCATTTTGAACAACTCCCTTATAAGACCGTACAAAATCATCCAAAATGAGGTCTTATAATAAGGGAGGGGTCTTATAAGGGATGTACTGTTAATACTTACAATGAAGGGCAATGTCTCAGAGAAGTAGGTCTTATGTGGGAGGGAGTCTTACAATGGGAGGTTCCACTGTAGTACTAGTAGTACTTAGTAGTACTGTCTCTTAGTCTTAACTTCTGCTTATGAGTATGACCAACTCCAAATTTTCTGACTGAAGCGTATGCGGGCCTACGCAGGTGTGTGCTTGCATTCTTAGTTATAAAATAGCATATCGTTTGGCTTTGATTTGTTATTTAGTTTTAACTCATTACCGTACCTAACATTGATTAAATTTAAATAAGAAAATCTTTGCAAAAACATTAAAACCAACATTGACCATACAATTGTTATTGTAAATGTTATTATAACTTACAAACAGTAACGCGGTGACATTTGTGCAATGTGGCACTGTACCTGATTTGGACTAAATATCTTTTAAAATTTATTAACAGTTTAACGATTATCAAGATTCTTTCATACTTTCAATGAAAAAAAGTGTCATTTGATTTATTCATTTAAATTATTCTTTTTTTTTAAAGATTTAATATCTAATCTAGTCATGCACTTTGACACATTTCGGACAGCAATTCAGCAAAATAAAAATAAGCAAAAGCAGCAACACAGAGCAGATGCATGTTTAACTTTAAGCCGGCGACAGACTATGTGACTACCTCATGTGACTCGATCAGGTCGTGACGTTTGACCTCATTTGCATACCATCTAACTCGATCAGTCTGACTCAGTCTGGCCCAGTCAGGTGACAGGGCCAAATAGGGCGGGTTCTCATCGATTTGTGCGGGAAACAAAATTTGATCTACGTCAATACCTGATCGAGTCACATGAGGCAGTCACATAGTCTGTCACCGGCTTTAGAGATAGACAGACTCAGAGAGGGAGGGGAGGGAGAGAGAGAGAGAGAGAGAGAGAGAGAGAGAGAGAGAGATTGATTCAATTTGTCTATTTTCCCCACATAGTTTCTTTTAACTCCACGATCACCATTCACAGGTTTCATTACCAGCTAAATGATTTTTTTTTTGGTAGCAAAAAAAGAAGAAGAAATATTGAAATAATGTTCAAAGATTAAAAGAAGTCAAGTAAAATCGTACAAGTAAAGCCACACATAATTTTAGAGATAACAGAAATAGAGAAAGGCACAATTTTAAGTAAATAAACATATCTTGACAGCATTGTGTTTTTGTAATTTATATAAACACACACTTGTTATGTTAGTGTTAGTCACATACAACATTTAATAGCATACATCATTACATGTAAGATGATGTGTACATATATACAGTGATACTACATTGATACAGGCATTTATTTTTGTTTCAACTAATTCAAGACTTAATTAATATTTTATATTTACTTTATATCATTAGTACATTACATACAGCCGAAATGTATGCCTTTCCCTGTGCTAATAGTAATACAGTGGAACATCCCTTAAAAGACCTTCACAAATCATCCAAACTGTGGTCTTACAAGGGAGGGGTCTTATAAGGGAGGTACTTTTAATACTTACAAAGGGCAATGTCTCAGAGAAGTAGGTCTTATTATGAACAAATTATACCACAAAGTAGGTCTTATATGGGAGGGAGTCTTATAATGGGAGGTCTTATAAAGGGAGGTTCCACTGTACTACATGTATCTCATAAATTTACATAAAGCATGCATAGATCTACTTCAAGTTCAACTTCAAGCTCAATACATTACATTAATATAAAAAATTAAAAAATAGAACAAAGAAAAAAATGTTACACAGGAACTGAGGAAGCATGTCATGTCGCTCACTCAACACAAATAACTAATTTAAAATTTTATTTCTTAGGACTACTGACGACTAGGTATAACATAAATAAAATAAAAGCAAAATGGTAAACCCTTCATTGTTTAATATTACTTTATTTAATCACAGTTGGAATCTTCAACTCTCACTCTCACTGACTCTCACCAATATTTTAAAAGTGAAACAGAACATAAAGAAGAAAAACAAAAAGGCAGACATAACTTCAGACACATAAACAAATTGTACAAAGAGTTATGGTGTACAGTGGAACCTCCCTTATAAGACCTTCAAAAAAACATTCAAAATAAGGTCTTATAAGGGAGGGGTCTTGTTATAACTAAAGGAGGTAGTTTTAATACTTACAAAGAAAGGCAATGTTTCAAAGAAGTAGGTCTTATGTGGGAGGGAGTTTTATTATGGGAAGTCTTAAGTTATAAGGGAGGTTCCACTGTACTAATAACTTTTACTGTATGATATTATGTCAAAGTAAACAAGTGACCATCAATATAAATCATATCACAAGAAAAAAAAAGTAATGCCAGTTCAAACACTCTGGAAATATCCCCATTTGTTTAATTACAGAGAGCTAAACGTAAAAGGAGGGTTTTACTGAACTTTTTCTTTCAAATTACCTCCCTTACATATTTCTTTTTGTAATTGCCCATCGGCCTCACGCAAAGGCTTATATTGTCAATTTTCATGTTTTAAAATGTCCCCTTGAATCTGATTCAAACAAGAGATTATTTCAATATTTGTTTAGGGGAAAAAATATATGACCAAACCGATGCACATTCAGACATCTAAGATCTATAGCATAATTGAATTTTAAAAATGTATTATGTGCATTTTTATAACTTCCTTTCTGCCTAGATGCTAAACCATTTCCACAATATATTCTCATTAAGTTATATCCAGTCCCATCTTCTTCTTTTTCTACCAATAATGTCCCCCTGCCGTAATCGGCAATTATTGACAAGTACTGGGGTTCAAAGAATTATGCAGTGGGGGGGGGGGGGGGGGGGGGGAAAGATAGATAAGAGGGCATGTATGACCGAGCACCCCTGGCTAGTCCGAGAACACCCAGCCCCACACGAAAAAAAGGGTAGTGAGTTTATAAGGATAAGCGGGGAGCTTCAGCACATGAGGTGAAGGAGCTGAGCGTGGGGGACTAGACGGTTTTGGGTGGAAGGGACATGTTTTGCTTGATGCTCAGGACTACCATTCTTGCAGCTTCAAACACATTATGAGTAAACAATACCAAGAATTTAAGCAAGAGATCTATACTGTCTTGAAATGCTCTGGCGTAAGGGAGACAATCTGAATTAATGACAGCAATTTCTTTTTCACATAAAATTCACTTACTGCAATAGTGTAGGGGAGATAATTTGATAACATAATAACTTTTTCAACGATTTTATTCAATTTATTTCAAATGCTAACTATATATCTCCTCTTATTCGGAAACGTCTTATTTGGCAATATTTGAGTAGGAATCAGATAAAACAGATCTTTTTGTTTAAAGTTAAACTTGCACAGAGCTCTTTCAATAAACCAGGTTAATTTTCACAAACAGAATTATGTGCAGTCTCTGCAGTTAAAGTTCATCTTTTAATTTTTATGCAATATCTAGTATACATTTAGATTTGTTAAAAGAAATCAAGTTAGTGGCTATATCCACATGTTCACCTGTAAGGGAGGTAATTTGATGACAGAAAAGAGCAAAACAGGTGGCTCTTTCCATCACCAGTTTATCTTCTCTACGGGTGAAAATGTGGATTTTACCAGCTTAAATTTATCAAGTCTCTTTCAATCTTTTCTTTCTATCTTAATAATAGAAAATCAAGTACCTCATCATGTCCTGCACATGCACACACAAACTAAAACAGTGACAGGGGTACACACTTACATAACATAGTCACATACAGTGATACACTGATAGAGTGATAGTAACACACACAAGCGTCCTGGAATTAAATGAGCACACATTCGCAAACACTAATGTAAAACTAAAACACACAGAGCAGAGCTTCTGATTGTTTTCAAACATTGTGGGTCACACGCCCCTTATTCAAAAATAATAAGGGGTCCATTTCTTCTCGTAAGGGCCCACGGTCAATGAACGACTCAATGAGCTTTTGAATTTATAAAAAAAAGACACTGAAAATCAGTAGTGAGATTAAGGGGTCAGTAATGTGTCACTTTAATGCAGGTTTCATGGATTACTTAGTTATAACTTATAATTTATATGACCCCTGACTGCAAAAAAAAAAGAGGGATCAAAACGGGCCATTACCCTGGAATAGAGTGGCACAGTGGTAGTGCGTTCGCCTCGTGTCAAGAAAACCCGAGTTCGAACCTGGGTACAGGGGATTTTCCCCCTCACTTTGCACTAGGCCTTACGGTCTGAACGTGGAGTCTTACGGATGAGACGATAAACTGAGGTCCAGTGTGCCGATGCACTTAGCATACACTAAACCCAGTGGCAACGAAAAAGTTGTCATTTGGTCCAAATTTATCCCACCCCCTTTCCTTCATCAGTCACACAAACATCGCTTGCAAAAAAAAAAAGAAGAAAAAAAAAGAAGAAAAAAGGGTGGCGCGCCTCTGGCTGTGACGCGCTCTCCAGGTGGGAGCGACCTGAATTTCACAAACTGACAAAGACGCCTCTGTGACTCACAGTGTGAGACTATAAAGTACCTAATACAATCTGAAGCTCTGCACAGACAAGCAAATTACTTAATTACTAAATTAGCTTAGTCAATAGGGCTAGGCCCAATTCTTTTTTTTCCTTCAGATTTATCATGTCAAACTCAAAGACCGAGGGATAAAAGTTGGTATAACTCATTTCAATATTTTGCAAACGCATTAGGCCTGTTGCAGTGTTGGATCTAAAGGAAATTTGATTGGGAAGAATCCAAGAATAAGACTTTAGTGAACTGAAACTGAAGGGGGGGGGGGGGGGGAGGTGGCAGACTTAACTCAATAGTCAATGGCTCAGACAATGGCTCAGACGCCAGACCCATTAACGACGCTAAAGCAAATGGTATATTCGAACGTAAGATGCCAGCATAACATTAAAATTAAAATTAAAGATGACAATAGACAGTAGACAAAGCAGTAACCACAAAAGCCTATCCTTTGCTTTAGGCTTTGTTTAGGCAGCAAGCACATTCATGATTCATTGTTCATACCAGCGCGGACGCGCAAGTGCGTCACCTACCCACGTTCTTCTTCTGTTATTTTTCGCAATTAATTCTTTCTTTGAAGCATATGTGTACTTACCTTGAGGATTAACAGGAAACATAATGGCTCAGTTTCGTATAGATTGGATTTGTCCGCGTTTTATTTCACGACGTGTCCTCAAAGTTGCCATCTAGACACATTAATCATGGCGGATCTATGCAGCCTCGTTTTCAACCGCATTAACAAGGTGCGCGTGAATGCTCTCCCTTTAGGCCCTAGTCTTTTCCCTCTATCCCGCCTCTAAGACCCTCTATGCTGTAAGTGAAGGAGTTCCTGGGACCCCTTGTTTTGCGGGACGATTGGAAGCCCTGCTACTCATTTTCAGTTAACATTATTTGATGGTTTAATGAATAAAACTACACATTTTGCACCAAAACTACTCATTTCAGCTATCCAGACTACTCAAGACTTGTGTAGCTAGTGAGTAGTAGGGAGTAAGCAGGTCTGATGGACAGTTAATAACTGAGTTATAACCGACGATGAGTGGGACTGGGAGCAAAGAGGACCTGTTTGCCACCCCAGACCTCGGACACACAACCAGCGCAGACTTTGAGTGTGTGTACGACCCCGCTGAAGACTCCTTCCTTATGCTGGACGCCTTGGAGAAGGAATATGAGTTCTTGAAAACGTTGCAGTAAGTGTGTGTGTCACTTAAAAAAATGTGTCCAGGGCTCCCAATCGTCCCGTAAAACAAGGGGTCCCAGCCAGGGACTCCTTCACTTACAGTATAGAGGGTCCTAGAGGCGGGATAGAGGGTCCCAGTGGCATTGTGAATGCTAAAAAGAATTTTTCTAGTGCATCCCTGGAACCCCCTGCACATTCTTTTAGAGGGTCCTTTAGAATTTTAGTACTTCATAGACCCCCAAATGGTGATCCCTGGGAGCCCGTTGTGTGTGTGTGTGTGTTAGTTACGGTGTGTGTGTTACGGTGTGTGTGTGTTACGGTGTGTGTGTGTGTGTGTGTCACGGTGTGTGTGTGTGTGTGTGTGTGTGTCACAGAGTGTGTGTGTGACTGTGTGTGTGTGTGATAATGAAAGTCTGTTTAACACCCTCCAGCCTGGAACAGTCACATATGGGACATTGTTAAGTATGTTGATAGGGGGATGATCCTGGAGGTACTGCAATACCAGGAAAGTCCTGATGTGTGTGTGTGTGTGTCGTTGTTGTTAGCAATCTTGTTATCATAGATCTTTATTTTGAGGGCGTGTATGAAGTGATTGTTGACATTTTACTTTTCCCCTGCTCTGAATGTTTTTGAAAAATGATGGGAGTTAATTAAGTTTGACTTTGAGCATCCATTTTCTTTTTTTGTTTCTTATGTAGATTTTGGTTTAGCTTGATTCTGTTAGAATGGTAAGACATCGGCAGTTGGATGTTTTCAATAACATTTTGTTTTATGTGTTGATAAATGCTGAACATGATGAAGATTTTGTTCTCTTAACTCTTGTGTGTGTGTGTGTGTGTGTGTGTGTGTGTGTGTGTGTGTGTGTGTGTGTGTGTGTGTGTGTGTGTGTGTGTGTGTGTGTGTGTGTGTGTGTGTGTGTGTGTGTGTGTGTGTGTGTGTGTGAAAGTGTGTTGTTAAGTTAACAACAACAATTCATTTACGCAGTCAAAAGCGCACACACACTCACCTACGCACACGCACGCGCACACACACACACACACACACACACACACACACACACACACACACACACACACACACACACAGATATATATAGAGAGAGGTTTGTTACATGTGCTTGTGCTCATGTGCTCTAGTGTGTATGTATGCAAGAGTGTATGCATACATGTGTGTTTTTCTTCTCCTCATTCTTCTTTCGTGATCACTCATTCTCCTGTCACATGAGCGCAGGTGCATCATACTGCCGTTATGCGCCAAACTAAGATACAATCCAGCACGTCTGTCTCAGATGGAGTGAATCTTTGTAAGGATTTCTACAACAAAGGCAGGGAGGGTAGTGGACCAGTAACACAGAAAGATAGTAGATGACAATAAGCAAAAGGAAAAGGCAGAGTCAAAAAGAGTGACAGATTAGAGGAAGTTACAAGCACAGTGCTTCCAGAGGGTGGGGGAACTATTTGTACGAAACACACACACACACACACACACACACACACACACACACACACACACACACACACACACACACCGGTATCCCAACAAAGGGTTTTCTCATTAATCAGATTGGAAGACTGTTGCATTCTGGCAAAGTACATTTGCACATGTGTATTTTTCATTTTTTGGGGTGTATTTTTGTTCCAGCCCCTCGCTGTGCCTGGAGGTGGGCTGTGGGTCAGGGATCTGCATCACCTTCCTGGCCAGACTGCTGGGGCCAGCGGCCTGCTACCTGTGAGTGGAGAAACAGTCATGGGTGAAAGAAGTTCAGGAGTGCTCCTGAAATCAGGATAGGATAAGTTGATTGAAAGAGTCTTCAGGATTGACTGTCTTGTTGTTTGGATCCACGGTCCTGAAATCTGGATCGGAACAGTTGATAGAAGAGTCTTCAGGATTGGCCATCTTGTCATCCAGATCCACGGTCTTAAAATCAGGATCGGAAAAGCTGATAGAAAGAATCTTCAGGACTGGCCGTCTTGTCATCCGGATCCACAGTCTTATAAAATCAAACATTTCTGTCAAAAATGACGGCAGGTTAAAAACAAGAGATGATAGATAATGCAATTTTGACACTATCCTCACCCATCCTGTATACACAGACGCACACAGACACATATTAGACTCTTTTTTTTTTTAATGCGGTCACCACTTCAGGATTGGGAAGACTCAGAGAACGTTGAAATGTGTCATTTCAGGATTGAGAGAATGTTTCAACTTATCATCCATGAATCGTGATTTGGAGGGTGTCGGGGGGGGGGGGGGGGGGGGGGGTGGGGGGGGGCTGGGGGGGGAGGGGGGGGGGGGGTTGGGGGGGTAGTGTGCCTATACCCTCATTACGTAAGCTGTCATTTGTGTGAGTCTGTGTCAGAAATATGCAATTTCGGCATGTGATTGACATTCTAGTGTCATGTAGCATCTTTTTGACAGTAATAAAACTAATAAAGTAATATGTTTAGTTATTTAAAGCCAGCCTAGGACTACATAATAAAGCAGTAAGGCTTAACAATAACAATGGTAGTTTCTGCTTGTCGTTGAGACTAAAACCTTCCTTTTTCAAACTAGTCTTCCTATTCTTCGCTCCCAGGCCATATGGCCATAATGGGTGAGGTTAGCCGTCCATCACTATTATTGTCTGTGCACTTTTTTCTTTAAGATAGGGCTTTATATAAGTTTTCTTGTTGCCCTATCTAATGATCATTGTTGATTTTCATTTGTGACTGAGAAATAAAATGCTATTTAAACCAATGGGTGAGGTACGTATGTGACCTGTTTTCAGTTTTCACTGGTCTCCTCGCTGCATTCAGCCGACACATTCCGATTTCGGAGGATTTCAAACTAGTGACAAAGATACGGTTTCTGAAAATAGGCTTCACACAAGCCCAAACACACTCACATGACAGACGCTAGCTCTTTTCTCTCTCTCTGTTTCCCTATGACTACTGAGTCCCGATTCTTAGTTTGGGGCTTTTATACTGCTGTTGTACCTTCTTCTTCTTCTTCTTCTTCTTCTGCGTTCCCAGGCCATATGACCATAATGGGTAAGGTACGTATGTGTCCGGTTTTCTGTTTTCACTGGTCTCCCCTCTGCGTACAGCCGACACATTCCGATTTCAGAGGAGCTCAAATGACAAAAAATTATTTGGAAGATTTTTTTGGAAAAAGGCAGGAGAATGGGCCAATAAGTCAGAAAGATAGTAGATGATAGAAAGCAAAGGGAAAAAGGCTGAGTCAAAAGAGAGTGGCAGATTAGAGGAAGTTACAAGCACAGAACTTCAAGATGGTGGGGGAACTATTTTTACGAAAGACACCCCACCCCCAGTATCCCCATGGGGAGAGACTCGTGGAGGGGGCGGGGTTGTGTGGAGGCAAGAGGCATCCACCCATTGCCCCGGTTGCTCCTTTAAGATCGGTGTGTGTGTGTGTGTGTGTGTGTGTGTTGCCAGATGCAGTGACCTCAACCCCAAGGCTGCAGCCCTGGCCAGCAGAACTGGACAACAGAACAGAGTGGCACTGCAGCCGGTGGTCTGTGATCTGGTGAGAATGATGGTGTCATGAGGGGGTTTACGTGGAAAGGAAAGGAAAGGGAAGTCACACAAAATCTACACAAACAGACACAGCTTACAACCTTTCAAACTTACATTCATTCACAAACAATAACCCCGCAATCTGACTCCATACTATACTGTTTACTTCAAACTAACGCCACACAATATCACTGTAAACACGCAAGCCTAATCACTTTACAATTCATATACACATCTTGTTTTCATTTCTCTACAATATAGTTATGCTCTAGGGCCCCTACTCAGTTCTACAAGTGGTCACTGTAGGTGGCTACGCTCTTGACACAACGTGTAAACTTCTCCAACATATATTTGATAGTTCACATCTGCTTCTTCTTCTTCTTCTTCTTCTTCTTCTTCTTCTTCTTCTTCTTCTTCTTCTTCTTCTTCTTCTTCTTCTTCTAAGAGTCTACTTGTTGCTTATCTTTTCTTGTCGGTTCTTCTTGTTACACTTCTCTCTCTTTACTCTTTCTCATTCAGTCTCTTCTCTCCAACTGATTCAAACCGCTCTTAGCTTGTTCACCCATCAGCTACCCGTTTTCCTTTTCTTTTTTAATACAATCCAAAGTCTTGCTGAACTGTTACTCAACTCTTCTTTTACTTTTTAAATCCTAATAAGGTCATTTCGCCCCACACCGGTGCTACACTCTAGATATTACCCCCCCAAGTAAAACTATCCTATAACACTTTCATGCACCCAATAATTATTATATATCTTTATGCACTAGCCGCTACAGGGACCACATGACAGATGGACAGTCAGCAAAGACTGCCAGGGTTCTTCTTCTTCTTCGATCGCTCAGACTGACAGTGACGGCGGACATCTGCCGTCATGACTCCAATGAGTTTAAGCAACGCATGCGCACTCGGGGGAAAAAAAGATACTCCCCCCGCTTGTAGGTTGAGATAACGGACAACCGAGAACGTCAAAAAATACAATGTGCTGGAAGAGTTAGAGGGTAAATGTCACGCACGTTTTGAGATTCTAGGGGGTGATTTGAGAGGTCTAGTGCATAAATATGCACAATCTGTACATCTATTCTATCATTCTTACCATTCCACTACAAGTGCATATTTGTCTAAGTTCAGCTTGGAAGACAGAAATGTTATTGTGTTTGTCTTTTCACCCCAACTCCCAATCATGCTTACTTCCGGTTTAAGCAGTGAGCTCACTTTTCTTTCAAGCTCCTGGGAAGACGGATGTTTTCAGGAACCCTCATTGGAGTAGGAGAGGCATTGGTCTGAGTGTGTTTTACTGTTTGTGTCATTTCTGTAAATAATTTATGTGCCTTCCAAGAATGGAAACCGATGGTTGTTATTTTGCTTGTTATTCAAAAATATCATTTTTGTGTGTATGTTCCAACTTTTTTGAAAGTTAGAAAAAAAAGTTATTTTCTCTTTTTCGTATGAACAACTTATATTACCAAATTTCCAAACTGATTGTGGCAACATTTTGTGGAGAACTGTAGTGTCTTTATGGGAACAGTTCATTAAAAATTTGGATTTTGTGGGTTTTTTTACTCTTTTGTCAGGAATTTTAAAATATGTGCTCTTGATTTCCTTGTTGATGATAATGTGTTTATCAGACTTCTTTTTTTTAATTGAAGAGAACTTTCATCTCTTCTCTCAATTTACAAGACTATTAAAAAATATGAACAGATTTATTAATTTATTACATTGTACAGTGGAACCTCCTTTATAAGACCTTCAAAAATCATCCAAAATGAGGTCTTATACTATATAAGCCTCTGCAACTAGGGTTATTAACGCCCTTGACAGTGAGAGTGATGCCCTTGCTGGTCAGTACTGACAAGGGCATTCACTCTTGCGAAAGGCAGCCATTTAGTGGCATCAAATAGGGTTATTGGCGAGAGTTATCTCCCTGTTTGGTCAGTACTGAACCATCTCCCCCCACCCACCAAGGGCATTCACTCTTGCAAAAGGTGTTCGTTGCAGACCCCAATAAGGGAGGGGTCTTATAAGGAAGGTAATTTTAATACTTACATAAAAGGGCGCTGTCTCGGAGAAGTAGGTCTTATGTGGGAGGGAGTCTTATAATGGGAGGTCTTATAAGGGAGGTTCCACTGTGTTACCATTGTACTATTAGACTAAACGACCATGCCTGAATTATGTTAAGAAACAATGGTATGATTGGGGCAGTGGGTGGATGCCTCGTGCCTCCATACGGGGAGCTGGACGACCCCGCCCCCTCCACGAGTCTCTCCCCGTGGGGATACCGGGGGGTCTTTCATAAAAATAGTTCCCCCACTTTCTGGAAGGTCTGTGCTTGTAACTTCCTCTAATCTGCCACTCTCTTTGACTCTGCCTTTTCCCTTTGCTTTCTATCATCTACTATCTTTCTGACTTATTGGCCCATTCTACTGCCTATAAAAAAAAAATCTTCCAAATAATTTTTCTCCTTTGAGCTCCTCCGAAATCGGAATGTGTCGGCTGTACGCAGCGGGGAGACCAGTGAAAACTGAAAAACTGACACATACATACCTTACCCATTATGGCCATATGGCCTGGGAACGCAGAAGAAGAGAAATGGTAATATGAAAACCGTGCCATCTTGTGAGAGGTTTGTGCTCACTGAGTGTTTTTCCTCCGAAATCACACACGTAATGTTCTCATCCCTAGCTGGTGCAGTTGTACCATAGTGTTCTAGTGCTTCGGCTGTTGGGATGATCCCTGGAGTCTTTTAGCCAGGGAACGACGACGACGACAACAACTGATGGTTTTTGTTGTGGGCAGGTTGGCCCCCTGGACGAGAGATTGAAGGGAAAGGTGGACGTTTTGCTGTTCAATCCCCCCTATGTCCTCACTCCTTCCTCAGAGGTGTGTGTGTGCGTGTGTGCGTGTGTGTGTTTGAGTAAGTGAATGTGTGTGTGTGTGTGTGTGTGTGTGTAAATGTAAAAGAAGAGGCAGACGATGAGTTTAAACAGGAATAAACTTGAGCTGTGCGCTTTTTCAAATATCGAAAGTTGTTACTATTATTTTTTTTAATCAGTCAAGGATTCGTCGCCAGCCATTTTTCAGCTAAAAAAATACCATTAAATTTACTTGGGTAGAGAATTTTTTAAAAAACTGCAATATTGCGAATTCCTCTGTGACATGTATAACATTAGGCCTATCCTTACCTCCCAAAATTAAGAAAATAGAGTTTGGATAACGGGCCCTGATTTGATGCTTTTTATTAATAAGGGTGTTAAACCATTGTGGTGCAAAAATGTGACATTGGCGGTGAAAGGGTTAAAGGTAATTAAGCTTTTCTGTGAACAATACTCGGCAAAATGGTAGTTTAGACCCCCATCAAATTTCCGCATGGAAAAAATTTAACTGAGAAGCAACATTCTGCCGTTCTCAGGAAAGGGGTAGGGTTAGGATCAGCCTAGGTTTATCGTTATGAATCTGAAAGAACCAGTCTTTGAGATTAACTAATTCGCATGTAGCAATTTAGAATTATTAAAAAAACTCACAAGTCACTCCAGACACACATTCAAACAAAACATACATAAACAAAAAAAGTAATGAAAGAAGATTACAGGTTCTTACTTCAGGTTTAGACATAGGGAAGTGGTAGATCAGACATTTTTTATATATAGACATTATATAGAAAAAACTCTACACCGATTGGTTTCCCCACGACAAACGCAAAGCAAAGTCAGAGGCAAAATTATGGTCTGAGGGAGCGAAGCGAGTTTAGAAGTGACCAAGGTACACACAGATTTACTTCCTTTGAAGCAAATGCATCAAATTGACAGCTGTCTATTAATTCCGGACATATATGGCCGGAACCACTTGAATGATTAAGAGTCGTAAACATGAGAGGGGTGGGGTCTAAACTATAAGACTACGTCTAACCATGAGTTTTCTTTCAAAGTTTTTTTTTGTTTTTTTTTGATTTGTCAGGTCAGCAATGGAGGCATCGAGGCATCGTGGGCGGGAGGGGTCAAGGGAAGGGAGGTCACTGATCGCTTTCTACCCACGGTCTCTAGGCTTCTCTCCCCTGCTGGGGCGTTTTACCTGGTGGTCATCAAGGAAAACGTCGTGGGTGAGTGGTAGATAGGGTGTGGGGGTGATTGTTCAGTGCAGTTTTTTACCTGGTTGTCATCAAGGTAAACGTCATGGAGTGGTAGATAGTGTGTGGGGGATGATTGTTCAATGCGTTGTTTACCTGGTTGTCTTCAAGGAAAACCGTCATGGAGTGGTAGATAGGGTGTGGGGATGATTGTTCAATGCGTTGTTTTACCTGGTTGTCATCAAGGAAAACGTGGGTAAGTGGTAGATAGGGTGTGGGGATGATTGTTCAATGCTGGGTCTTTTTCCTTTGCTGAGGAGGCTTTTGTGTTGCTTCGTTTCATGGGTGCTTCTCTTCAGGCCGTGTGCCCGAATCAGTGACTTAGTTGGTCCCTTTCACCGCTAGGTGGCGCTGGACTCAAGTGGGTCCAAATTCTAGTAGTAGCCTTTGTTGGGGAGAGAGAGAGAAAGAGTGAGGAACTCATCTCCTTCTCTCTCTCTCTCTCCCCAACAAAGGCTACTTCTAGGTTTGGACCCACTTGAGTCTAGCGCCACCTGGCGGTGAAAGGAGCCAGCTAAGTCGACCATTTAGTTTTTTTTTATTTATTGGCTACAGCAAAGAACACCTTTTGCAAGAGTGAATGCCCTTGGTGGGTGAGGGAAGATGGTTGAGCACTGACCAAACAAGTGGCCTCTGCCTGTAAGTTTTTGTGTGTTTTTTTAAGGAAAATAATTCCAATTTCGGAGGAGCTCAAAGAGAAAAATTAATTAGAAGATTTTTTTTAGAAAAAAAGGTAGGAGAATAAGTCAGAAAGATAGTAGATAATAGAAAGCAAAAAGAAAAGGCAGAGTCAAAGATTAGAGGAATTTACAAGCACAGAACTTCCAGAAGGTGGGAACTATTTTTTACGAAAGAACCCTCTCCCATATCCCCATGGGGAGAGACTTGTAAGGGGTCGGGATCGTCCAGCTCCCCGTATGGAGGCACGAGGCATCCTCACACTGCCCCAAAGGGGAGAGTTTGATGTACCAGTATTTTGTCCCTACCACAACTTGTCCATGTCATGCTTTAGCTTTTGTACTTTGCTTCGAGGAGAGGCTGTCAAACCCCTTTAACTCTTTCAATCCTGCAGACCGGTTTTCCGGTTTCAAGGCTTAATACCTTTCAATCCTGGAGAACGGAAAACCGTTCTGGAAGAAATAACTCCTATCAATCCGAGAGACCGGTATTCCGGGATCGTACTTTGGACTTACCGCAATTCGCGCCATCAAAGTACGTCATTTACCCTTGACCCAGCCCTAACGGGACTGTTTATGAATGGAATGTGATGCCAGACCCCCCAGCCGTTTACCCTTCCCTTCCCCCCACCCCTCCTCCTTCCAGCTCTGTGGGAAAGGGGTCGTTTTGAGTGAATGCGTGTAGTAGGTGTGTACTGTGCACGTGGCAGTTTTTGTTGGTAGTGAAAATAGAAGGTGGAGAACATTCTGATTCTGACCAATTTGACAGAAGAAGAGTGAGTTTAGTTCGTGGCAGCTATTGAAGCGCATATAGGTGGTGATGATGCTAGTGGTGAGGAGTTAGATTATCAAAACTTACCTTTGTTCTACACTCGACCGAGTTTTGAGTGGATTAGGGGGAATTATGTCACACCAAAACCGAAACTAGGACGGAATTCAAACATCGATCAGGGCCTGTTTGTGTGTTAGACACATCAATGAAAGCGCAAGATTATTTTCAGTTATATTACTCTGATGAAATGCTCAGTTCTCTGCTAGAATATACCAACAATAACACCTAAAAAAACGCACTGAGGAGCCAGAGAAAAACAAAGGTGTAGGTGACAAGCACACCTGTGTGTTGTGCACGGCACGACACCCCAAGTACAAGCATGCACACACTGGTGTCAGCTATGCCGACACCCCTTCAAAACGTGTATAACTACAATGATGTATGAAAAGTGTGGTATCTGTGCTCCAAACAGCGTCACAGTGACTGCTTCAAGGTGTGTCACACACGTGTCACCTATGTGTGACATGTGATGTGATGACTGTGACAGGGGTACATACATGCGTAGATAGGGAACGTGAAAATATTATCTGTGTAAAAAAAAGTGTGCAAAATAGTGTGGTGCTTGTCCTCTATATATTTGTGTTGTATCCATACATAATCGTCAAAACAGACAATAAACTGTTGATGTGTTGGGGACAATTATGGTGACAATGGTGACACTTATCCATGGAGTAATGACAAGCACAATGCATGGGGATGTACAGGAGGCGTCACTTGGTGAGTGCGTGCATGAAATATACAATTTGCTTTAAAAACATTGACCTGCATGGTATGTTTTATGTTAAATTGTAAACTTACCTGTTTTACACCTGTGTGTCATCTGTCATGTCACCATAATGTGTCAACATGGTCACAAACAGCTTCTCACATCAATTCTCTACACAACGGTATATGACATTCTTAGGTTCGTGTAATGTGGGTTACTGCCGTAAGTCTCTAAAATAAGTACCCCATTATCACATTTTTAACCCTCTATAAATCCAGGAATGAAGGGAATAGATAGATAATAGAAATATAGGAATAAGGGGAAGTAACAGTTAGTGTAAAACCAGGAATGAAAGAGTTAACTCATTCGCATCGCATCGCAACGATTTGAGATTATTAAAAACCTCACAAATCACTCACAGCCATGCACACAAACAAAGCATACATAAACAAAATGAAAAATGAAAGAAGATTACATGTTTTTACTTCATGTTTAGACATAGGGAAGTGGTAGATCAGACTTTTGGGGGGATTATATAGACATTATATAGAAAAACTCTACACTGATTGGTTTCCCCACAACAAACCACCACAAAAGGAAAGTCAGAGGCAAAATTGTGGTCTAAGGTAAGGGAGCGAAGTGAGTTTGGAAGTGACCAAGGTATGGTGTGCACACAGATTTACTTCCCTTGAAGCAAATGCATAAAATTGACAGCTATCTTTTTTTTCTTTTTTTTAGGTATTAGGTATTATTATTAGGTATTATCTATATATATATATATTATCTATTAATTCCGGACATGTATGGCCGGAACGACTTGGATGAGTTAAAATAGCGCTTTTCCTTCAGCTTCAGGGAGCATTGCACCTCTCTCCCCCCCCCTCCCTCCCTCCCTTGATAGAGAATCTGCCCCTGTCACTGGGGACTAGGTGACCCCTGGACTCCTACTTTTTGACATTTTCCATGATTTTGCATAAGCGTCCATGTTGTTTTGCGTATCCGTCTATGAACAGCACACTAAAAACACACCAAAAAAAACATTCTTTTAAGGGTTTTAAACCATTTTTTATTCACAATAACAGAAATGTGCAAATGCAGAGGAAAGAGGACAGTGCGCTGAGATATTAGAAAGAAAGAAAAGAAAAAAATTTAATCAACAATTGCATGAAAAAAGCACGAATAAACAAACAAATCAATAAATAGTAAATAAATATACATAAAATCAACAATAACTGGAACTAAGAAGAAGCGTCTACGTATAAGTCATCTCCATTACCATGACAGCAAACATCTAATTATATGACCATGAATAAAGATTTGTAATAACTACCGTATTTTACAGACTATAAGGCGATACTTTTTTCCTAGACTGAAACCCCTGCGCCTTATAATGTGACCAATAAAATAGTAAGAAAATATAATACAGTGGAACCTCCTTTATAAGACCTCCCATTATAAGACTCCCTCCCACATAAGACCTACCTCTCTGAGACATTGCCCTTCTTTGTTAGTATTAACCCTCTCACTTTGATCACTCTGAACAAGAATCGATCATAATATCCTGAGTCAAGGGGACTAACTCCGAACGTCACACCAAATCTTTTATTTAAAAAAATCACCCAGAATAAAGTCTAACTTTTCATTTATAAAAGATGCATATTGAATAGCAATGATATTTTCATTCGAAGGCTAACACAATGTCACACAACAAACCATGAATTAGAAGAAAAAATCAGTAATGGCACTCCAAACATCTGACCGGGTCAATACTGCCCGCGTCACGTGAAAAAAAGAGAAAAAAGGCGAAACTTTGAAAATTCCGTTCAAAAAGACTATTGAGTGGTTTCCCTTCCTGTAAAGACCAAAAACGGACCAGGGAGTGTCAGAAACAGGAAGAACTAACTTAGTATATTGCATTGTGGGTAGGGAGAAAGTGAAAGTGAACCTACTAGACCTGGCATTCAGCGGCGGCTATCGGGGCTTACGGGATTCAGTTAGGCCATTTTTGACAGGGAGATCCTGGAGATTGCGGGGAACACTCTTATAAGACCCCTCCCTTATAAGACCTCATTCTGGATGAAAGTTTTGTTTTACGTCCTCCCGGCCGAAACCATATGGGACATCATTTTGGATGATGTTTGAAGGTCTTATAAGGGAGGTTCCACTGTAACAAAATACAAATTTTCTGTAAAATTTGGGGGGTGGGCTTTTAATCAGTGCGCCTTGTAGTCCGTAAAGTATGGCATGTAATTAATGGGGGGGGGGGGATATATACAGACAAACCCCTATTTTACGACCCTCTGTTAAGCGACCACCTCTCATTTGAGACCGGATTTGTTGGCACGAATGCATTTTACTATGTAAACGACCTCTCTTAAACGACTTCCTCTAAAACGCGACTTACGACCGCCATTTTGTTGGTTTTTGCGACCGTTGTTGTCGTCTGCATAGACTTCGAGCAAAGGGAAACAACAACGGTCAAGGGCCTGAAAGCGGAGTCGCTTCCCTTGTTGTAGAAAAAATGGCGGAAAGCGTAGGAAAAGCACGAAAACCACTGACTTTGAAAAAGAAAACCACTGACTTTGGACGAGAGTGGAGGTGATTAACAGAAGTCGGCAAATTGAAACTGTAATACATCGATTGCACAAGAGTATGAACTGTGCTGAACTTTTTCTTTCTACGGCTGGCTGCCAGTGAAAACCTCCGTCATACGACCCCTCCAATTTACGACCGATTTTTCCGGACATTTTGGAAGTCTTAAAATAGAGGTTTGTCTGTGTATGTATTACAATAGTATTTGTAAACAGTGACTAAAAGACATGCCCTGTCCCTTTAGGAGATTTATATGGAAGCCACTGAATGTCAAAAAGAGTTTTATTTTCACTCATTATTGCTTTATGATAACATTCAATAAAGAATATGATGTTGATCTGTTTGTATGTATGTCATCCTCTCCACCATTGTTGATGTGTAATGTGTGGGTGGAGGGTCATAAAGGCGAACTTGGCACATTTTTTTTTGAGAATGATGCTTTGTTTGTCTCACTTTGGTTCTGACCCACGCATTGCTAGATGATTGGCATCGTAATCAACTTTGGTGGAGGGGAGTTGAACTAGAAAGAGAGTATTCCCCCTTTGTTCAATTTTGTTATCTCCTCTCTTGGCCTCACTATTTCATTCTTTTAAGGGAGGTTCCACTGTATGTTAATTTGACAAGTTGTCAGTTCATGACGTTGCGTTTGTTTATGTTTTGTTTCAGAGGAGATTGAAGCGATCCTGAAGAAGGACGGGTTACACATGACAGTTGTCCTCAGCCGTAAAGCGGGAAGAGAGCACCTGTCTATTGTCAAGTTCTCTCGACGTAGATAGCATTAAAATATGTGTGTGTGTGTTTGCATGGGCATGGGTGCAACTCCCCAAAATGAAAAAAAATGAAAGGCAGGGGTCCAGGTACTCATGGCCCCGGCAGGGTACAGGGGCAGAGCCCCGTCGGACGATTCAAGGGGGACAATGCAAGAGAGAGAGATAACGAGATAGACAGTTAAAATGATCGACAGAGACAGTTTGAGTCTGATAAGCCTTGTAAAATTATTGCATTGCCTTTGTAAACTTCCAAGATAGAACAACCAAGTTCAAAACGCCCCAAATCGCTTGTGGTCATTTTTGTTTTGTTTTGGATGAATTTAAAAAAAAACTGAAGGTCAGTTTCTGGTAAAATTAAAAATACTGAAATCAGTGTAAACATGAAAGAGTATTAGCCATACATGGGTGCAACTTTTCCTGGTATACAAGGATTTCCTTTTTTTTTTAAATTTTAGCAGAAAAGGAATTTCCTGTTTTTAATATTTGTCAAGCAAGATCTTTGTGTGTTTACTGTATTTTTCAAACACTTTAAGATAAGCATTTGTATAAATTGTGGAAAAAGCAAACTAAAATACCTTCATAAATCAATTTTTGCTTCAGCTGCAGGGGGACATTACCCCTGGACCCCCGGCCTTTCAGGTTTTTTTCATTTTGTGTAGTTTCACCCATGTGTTTGTGTGCATGTGTGACTATGTGTGTGTGTGCATGCACCTTCCTCTCAGAGAGAGACAGTTCTTATTGATGCTTTGATGGTTGAGAAAGATACAAAGAGAGAGAGTGCGTGTGTGTATGCATACCTAAGAGAGAGAGAAAGAAAGAGAGAGAGATGATATAATGGTTTTGAGAAAAAGAGTGAATGTACCAATTTTTACACCCAAAAATTTGTTGTATGTAAATGATTGGTCTCTCTATACACAATATCCTCTGTTTGTGTTTTTTGCTTTGATTCATAATCATAGAATAAAATGCAGAGATATGTGTATGTCTTCTCTTTGTGTGTGTTGTTAGTTATTGAACGGAGACAATGATTGAGTGTGAGATTGAGTGTGTACAGTATATCGTCAGTGAAATTCAAAAACCTTGTATCTCAATGTTGGTAGTTTTGAGAAAAAATGAAAATAACTTTTAAAAATTAACCACGTTGACCACAATTGATGAACTATGATGAATATGTTGTTCAAGACATTGCAAGTTTAGTCCTGCATTTCGTTAAAATTACTTTAAAAAAAAAAAAAAGACTTGAAAAGAACGAAGATACGAGGTTTTTGTCCTTAACTTAAATCTGAATTTGGAACTTACAAGTTTTTCTTCTATTTTCACAACCTCATTTACCCCAGATAGAAAGTCATTAGAGATACGAGCTTTTGGTGGAAGGTGGCGGGAAAAATTAGAGCTGACTATGTATCTAACTCAAACCCACCAAAACTCGAAATACGAGGTTTCTGAATTTCACCGACGGCATTCTATGACCACACAGCCACCAAAGCTGGTCCCTCAGCTTACACATGTAAAATAGAACATTTACAGACAATAGACGGTTTTCAGAAAAAAAAACTAGGGGAGAGCACTTTGTGAAAATTAGAGTTGTTTACCTCCATTACTCGGTCAAATACCATAGCAACGATGCCACAATGGTGTCGAAGCTTGAAGCCTCAGGATGCGAGTCAGCGACTTGCAAACATTTTTTTTTAGAAAAATTAGGGGTGGCCAGTGGCCACTAACTGATAAAACTTGCAAAATGTAGCCTAAAAATATAAATGACATCATATGTTTTAGAATGACGCACAGTGTTCTAAGTGCTGTATGTCTGTCAAACACACGAGTCGATAGGCTACGAGAGCTGGTGGTAGAGTGACTTCCCCTGTTTGACCAATTGAATTAGGCAAGATCACTCCCACACACCATGAAATTACTCCCCATAATTATTTGCGAACAATTCCTATTAAGGCGCACTGCATCTTCATGGTTAACATTTGAACTTTGCCATGTTACATGTTTTAACATAACTACTGTACTTTACGGCGCATCTCATTATAAGGCGTGCATGCAAATTTTACACAGAATTCTCATTTTAAGAAAACACCTGTTTCTTACTATATTAAGACGTCGCAATTTTTACACAGAATTCTGATTTAAACAAATAATTTCTTACTATATTAAGACGTCATTAATACTTAATTGTATATTAATCGTTATTATATAAGGCGCAGGGGTCTCGGTATGTTATAAAAAAGTATAGTAATTGTTTTATTGTAAAATATAGTACTAAGGCCGTGTACACACATAAGCGGATATTCCATGCGGAAACCCGTGCGCAATCCATAAATAAGTGAAACAAAGAAGAGAAAAGATTTGCGCACGTGTCCGAATTTCTTCTATGTACGTAAACTTTTATCCTTCTTTCTTCCACTTATTTAGGGTTTTCCATACGGAACTTACGCATCTAATGTGAACCCAGCCTTAGAGTCACTTGATGCTAAATTCAAGATCTTTGTTATTTACATCTGAACTTTGCTTTACACTCGTCTTCAGCTAGCCACTGTACAATACTGAACACATCCAGGTAATTCACCGTTTCTACATCCTATGTTGGTTATACCGTGGAACCTCCCTTATAAGACCTTCAACAACGACGAAAATGGTGTTTTACGTCCTCTTGGTCCGAATCAGACACATATGGGACATTTGTAAATACAAATATGGTGGGAACAATACTGGCAATGCCCGGAGGCAGTACGAAACCAGTAAAGTCCCGATTTTTTAAATTAATACAGATAGGTGTAGCGGTAACCACGCCTCGGTTAAATCTCATCGACTATGGCACCGCTACAAGTATTTTGTTTGTGAGGAGATAAGACCTTCAACAATCATCCAAAAATGTCTTATAACGGAGGGGTCTTATAAGGGAGGTAATTTTAATACTTAATACTTACAGAGAAGGGCAATGTCTCAGAGAAGTAGGTCTTATGTGAGAGGGAGTCTTATAATGGGAGGTCTTATAAGGGAGGTTCCACTGTACCGTTTCAACAAATAAGAGTAATTTGCATACAATGTACATATCCTTTGTACATTTATTTACATGGTGTTGATTGATTGATTCCGGGGGAGGGGGGGGGGGGGGGGAAATTTAGCCCCCCGTTGCAAATTTGCTCTCATTCTCTAATGTATTCATTTTCATAGAGATGTATGGCGAGGATACGTGAACCAGTCTGTTAGAAATGTTTGTACGAATGGTGAGTGAAAAGCGCATTGAGTTGCTTAGCAAGATTATGCGCTATATAAGCATTATTAACTATTATTATTATTATTTTGTTCATTTTAATTGAAATTTACTGATGACTGAACTTTGATTTCTGTAAATTACTTTTGCTTTTGGTATAATCAGCCCCCCCCCAAAAAAAAAAAAAAAAAAAAAATTCACTGGCAGTTTGTTATTGTCAGAAGCGGACAATCATAGCTGCTTTGCTTCTTTTCTCCAAAATGCTACTGTCACAAACACTGCTGACAGTTCATGCAAGATGGCACGGCCTACAAGTCAGCTTGTCGCTTGCTGAACATGCATGTAACCAGTTCAGTCTAAGGTTTTCACCAATTTTTTTTTAATATTTTCCCTGTCATTTTGTTTTCGCTAAAATATAAGTATCTCCCCCCCCCTCCCTCCCCCAATTTTTTTTTTTTTGATGGAAAAAAAGCCATTGAGGCTTTATACTGCTTCTTCGTGTTGCCAAAGCGCGATAATTTTATGTAGGTGGCGCTTTCAAGTGAGGCCCTCTGTTCACTTGAGAGAGAGAGAGAGAGGGGGGGGGGGGAGAGAGAGAGAGAGAGAGAGAAAGGGAGAGAGAAACATGAGCTAGAGAAAGAGAGAGTATACCTAGCATCAATGGATGCCTAGGCCTTGCGGGCTTTAGGGCCCAAGTGCAAGCGCCACCTAGTGACGAATCAGGGGAAGATAATTTTCAGTATAAAGCCTCATTCAGATCCCTGCTGGGAAAATGTGACGCAAGAGAAAGGAAATGTTAAAGAATGTCAGCAAAAAATCGTTTCTTCTTCTTTTGCGTTCCCAGGCCATATAGCCATAATGGGTAAGGTAAAGTACGTATGTGTCCGGTTTTCAGCTTTCACTGTTCTCCCCGCTGCGTACAGCTGAAACATTCCGATTTCGGAGGAGCTCAAAGGAGGAGAAAAATTATTGGGATTTTTTTTTTTAAAGGCATGAGAATGGGCCCAATAAGTCAGAAAGATAGTAAATGACAAAAAGCAAAGGGAAAAGGCAGAGTCAAAGAGAGTGACAGATTCGAGGAAGTTACAAGCACAGAACTTCCAGAAGGTGGGGGAATTATTTGTACGAAAGACCACCCCGATATCCCCACAGGGAGAATGTCAACAAAATTCGCTGGAAAAAATGTGATCCCTGTCAGTAGCAGTGGACGCTGTCGTAGTGGTTGCAGAGTTTGAGGCCGTGGTCGAAGCGTGTGCCGGCGGGGCAGGACATGACGTGGGGGGGCAGGGACAGCCAGGAGTCGGGCGGACACATGATGAACTTCTCACAATCCTTGGGGTGACCGTGAAGGCCCGTGCCCAGCCTGTCGCACAACGCAGAACCTGTGAAACGTAATAAAAGCGTAAGAAAATATGACGTGTTTTTGTTTTTTAATACAGTGGAACCTCCCTTTAAGACCTCCCATTATAAGACTCCCTTCCACATAAGACCTACTTCTCCGAGACATTGCCCTTCTTTGTAAGTGAAGAGATGAAAGTTCAGCTTAACGTCGCGTATCGGCTTTCGCCATGTACGACGGGCTGAACAAACAAACCAGGGTATAAACAAAAAGTATGTTCCTGAATCACTGTCTTAGCCAAAAGGCCGAGAAGCGATCAGCATAGACTTGTTTTGTAAGTACTAAAATTGCCTCCCTTATAAGACCTCATTTTGGATGATTTTTGAAGGGAGGTTCCACTGTAATAATAATACATAGCATTTCTCTAAGCGAGTCACACCTCGAGTCGAATTAGACTCGAGGTGCTTACATTCACTGGATCACACGCAGATACACTGTTTGCATTCTCCCTGATTCATACAACCATGTCTCTGAAATCGTAGAGGAAAGGCTTTCTGAAACAGATGAGTCTTGAGCTGGGTTTTGAAACTGGAAAGGGCTGACTGGTGACGGAGATGGAAAGGGAGAGAATTCCAGACAGTGGGGGCACAAAAACTGAAGCTGCGCTGACCAAAAGATTTCAAATTAGTTTTTGGGGTACCTTTAACGACAAAAACATGGCATTGGAAGATCGGAGTGAGCGAGGAGTGTGTGTGTGGAGAGCATTAGAGAGGTAAGGCGGAAGGGTTTGCTCGAAATGACGAAAGGTAAGGACTGCAACCTTGTACTGTAGGCGAAACTGGACTGGGAGCCAGTGCAGCTCTCTCAGGAGTGATGTGACATGCTCTCGCTTACGCTTTCGTAAAATGAGACGAGCCGCACTGATCTGAACAGACGATTTTCGGAGGAAAAAAACCTAGGGGAGAGCACTTCGTGAAAATTAGAGTTGTTTACCTCCATTACTCGGTCAAATACCATTGCAACAATGGAGTCGAAGCTTGAATCCGCAGGATTAGATGCGAGTCAGTGACTTGCAAACATTTTTTTATAGAAAAATTAGGGGAAGACGGGGTAAAAAGCGCATGGGCGGGTAAGAAGCCCACCCCAATTATCTCATGAAATGAAGCAAATTTCAGTCTCATTTTGCCCATGAGACGAGCGTTAATGTCTAGCATTCGTCTCATGGGCAAATTTGACTGAAATTTTTTTTATTTCATGAGATAATTGGGGTGGGCGTCTTACCCGCCCATGCGCTTTTTACCCCGTCTTCCCCTAGGGGTGGCCACAAACGGATTAAACTTGCAAAATGTGACGTAAAAATATAAATAACATAATCTTTTAGAATGACGCACGGTGTTCTAAGTGCTCAAACACACGAGTCGATAGGCTACGAGAGCTGATGGTAGAGGGACTTCCCCTGGCCTGTTTGACCGATTGAATTAGGCAAGATCACTCCCACACACCATCAAATTACTCCCCTTAATTATTTCCGAACAATTCCTATTAGCTGAAGACGTGCAATTTCTTCCAAAGAAGTCCCTAGAATAAGTGTAGGCGTGGATGGAAAATTATATTTCCGCCGCGTGTATTAACACAAAACGTGACCGTGAAGTCCCGTGTAAGCCCCCGACACAGTGCAGAATCTGAAAAAGAAATAGCATGGCAAGCCATAAAAGTGTACTTCCGAGTGGAAGGGTGTTTGGTGGGGACACGTGATGAACTTATCACAGTCCTCTGCGTGACCGTGAAGGCCCTTGCATGCCCAGCCTATCACACAGTGCGCAGTGTCTGAAATTAGAAATAGGATGGCAAGCCATTTTAGTGTACTTCCAGTACAAGGATGTCGGAGGGACACAATTATGAACTTGTCACAGTCTTCGGGGTGACCGTTAAGTCCCTTGCTTGCCCAGAGCCTCTGACATAGCACGCTGTCTGGAATGTAAATGATGCTACGCGTCGGTTGCAGGATTTAAAGTGATTCTGTCAAGTGATTCACAAACAAAACCATAGTCCCCTCCCACTATTTGGGGAGAAAAAAAAAGTCAAACGTAGAGAAAGGCATGAACAAAACCATAGTCCTCTCCCACTATTTGAGCAGAGAAAAACAAAATGACAAACGTAGAGAAAGGCATGAACAAAACCATAGTCCTCTCCCACTATTTGGGGAGAAAACAAAATGACAAACGTAGAGAAAGGCATGAACAAAACCATAGTCCTCTCCCACTATCTGGGCAGAGAAAACCCCCAAAAAAGAAAAAAAGACGCGGACAGTAATGATACCCCACCACTCCACTAAGAGGCAGTAGGCTAATGACCATAACATACCTCCAAGGGGCTTGTTCTCAATTCTGTTCTCAGTCCAGTCTTCATCCTGGTGGTACGCCCTCTCGGCCCTCATAATAGGGGGCGTGGTCGCGACAAACTGCACGAAGTTGGAGTGGGGCCGTCCAGTGGCCAGATCGTTCCAACGAGACCTCCCCCACCGCAGCGAGGCTGGCGTGGTACGAGCCATCTCATTGGCTGAACGGTGATGCTGACGTTGCCTGGGACGAGCCATCTCATTGGCCGACTGATGCTGCTGCTGCTGCTGCTGATGTTGCGTGGTACGAGCCATGTCATTGGCCGACTGATAATGCTGCTGCTGCTGCTGCTGACGTTGCCTGGGACGAGCCATGTCATTGGCCGACTGATAATGCTGCTGACGTTGCCTGGGACGAGCCATCTCATTGGCCGGCTGATAATGCTGCTGCTGCTGCTGACGTTGCCTGGGACGAGCCATCTCATTGGCCGGCTGCTGCTGCTGCTGCTGCTGCTGCTGACGTTGTGTGGGAGAAGAGTTAGGGTGGCGCCGCCAGGAGGAGAGTCGCGAACCACTCTTGGCCTTGGATCGCCATGTTGGTTTTCTGCCAGACCATTCTCCCCACTGTCTTTTTCCAGTCTGTGGGAAGAGAGAGAGAGAGTGGAGGGTGTAGAAATAGGAGGGGCGAGAAAGAGAGAGAAACACATTGAAGTCAAGGAAACGACCCACTTCTCAAAATAGGTGTTTGTATATTAAGGATTAATTCCTCCACCTCGCCTTGGCATACGGCTGTCAGACCAACTGACATAAGCTAGAACACCAAGGCTACATCAAAATGTTGTTATGCTCTGCATAGCTATGTGGGAATTGTCTTCAGCCGTGGCAAGCTCCTAGCATGACATCATCAGTCCAAAATCCTCCAAAGTCGGAGTGTGGCTGCCCACGTGGCGGGGTAATCAAAAACGGTCGCACACGTAATGCTCTCATCCCTGGCTGGTGCATTTGTACCATAGTGTTGAAGCGCTGGGATGATCCCTGGGGTCTTTAAGCCAGGGTACGACAACAATTCCTCCACCTACGTACCTCCTTCTTAAGTAATTCCTGCATTAGCAAGTGCACCAAAGTTTAAGAAAACACAATTTTTTTTAATAATAATTAGTAATACTCAACTTTTACTTCAATAACATACTTTGTTTGTAATTCTGACTGACTTAAGGAACACACACATACAGGCGCGTGCAGACATCCACACACACATACACGCAAGTATACACACTTACTCCTCCTCCCCCCCCCCCGTGTGTATGAGCGCACACCCACCCACCCACACGCACGCACGCACTGACACACACACACACACACACACACACCACCACGAATGAAACTCTGCTTAACGTCCTCCTGTCTGGAACAGACACATATGGGACATTAGTGAGATATAAAGATGGTGGGAACGATCCTGGAGGCAATGCCCGGAGGCAGTGCAACACCAGGAAAGTCCCGAATTTTGAACAATACAGATGTAACTCTTTTAGGACAGCACACACCACGCACCTTATAGCGAGAAGTTCCCACTCTAGGC
>CM065706.1:32611701-32614201 GCA_017654935.2 Phymorhynchus buccinoides | reverse complement strand
TGGGGGAACTATTATTTTTACAGAAGACCCCCCGGTATCCCCACGGGATCAAAATGGAATCTCTCTCTCTCTCTCTCTCTCTCTCAAAATGTATAGGCCCACCTCATAGTAAGCCAGAATGCCTGTCTCCTTGGTGTAGCGCCCCATGCGGCCGCCCCCGGTGACAGGGGAGTGAACCGAGTGCTGGCGGGGATCCTGCAGCGTGAATGACATCCCGTAGGTGGCTAGACCCACCACCAGCTTGTGTCTGGGCACTCCCTGATCCAGCCAAAAGTCGATGGACCAGTTCTGATGGGAAACAACAGAAAGACATATGCACATTATGTACACACAGACAGACAGACACACAGAATGAAATCCGCACAATGCACCACCAGCTTTAACTGGGGACTCCACGGTTAACCCTTTCACCGCCAATGTTCATTTATGCACCACAATGGTTTAACACCCATGTCACTAAAAGGCATCAAATCAAGGCCTGTTATCCGAAGACCCCGTTTCACTCGTTCTAAAAGCCTAATGTTGTACACGTCACACAGGAATTCCCAATGATATTGCAGACACAAAAATGTTCACTACCCAGTTAAAATTAATGGTATTCTTTGGGCTGTAAAATGACTGGCGGCGAAAGGGTTAAGCCAGAAGTCTATATATACTGAGACCGTGGTTCTGTAGAAAAGACAGACAGACAGACACGCACAAACAGAGACTTGCTATGTGTGTGCATGCGCCCGTGCATGCGTGCGAGGTATTGCAGACCTGGTATAGTTCAGACTGTTCTCCGGGCGGATCATTGGGATGTTTGAACAGCGGACTGTGGTGACCGGTCCTCTTCTCCCACTGACCGTGATAGTTGTAGGTCATCAGCAGCATGTAGTCCATGTATCTGGAACAAAATAACAGATACAACGCGAATAACTGCACCAGCAGGGTTCCCAGGTTTGGAACATGAAACGAAAAAAGGACCGTTAAAGGACTTATAAGGACCTCAATAAAGATTGTAAAAGGACCTTCGCCAATCTGATTGTATGACATGTTCATGATAGAATGCCCGAATGCCAATTGTTGACCAGGAGCACAACTCCAATATGCATGGAATGAATCACTACGTCTTGGTGTGGAAAGACTCACACAGTTTGTAATGAATTGTCTGCTCCGATCTGTGACACCGACAACTTTGTATACTGCCATTTTGTGTGTGAGAAATGTTTTAGATGTTAGTCAGTTTCTTTATCACTTTTTTTTCTTGATAAAACAGGACTTAACAGTACCTTTCAAAAATTAAAACTTGAGGACCTCTTGATAAATTAAAAGGATCTACTTGCTGAAATAAAGCACTTAAAAGGCCTGTTGACCCAAAACCAATTCACGAGGACTTAAAAGGCGACTGGGAACCCTCACCAGGAACGAAAGTGACAGTGTGGCTATTGGTTAAGACGTTCGTCTGCCAATGGTCGACTTGTGGCGATTATTTGACCGCCAGGGGGCAGTGAAACCACTAGGGGCTTATTACGCTATATTCTTAGTTGGGCGTAGTGTGTGAGAGAGAGAGAGAGAGAGAGAGAGAGAGAGAGAGAGAGAGAGAGAGAGAGAGAGAGAGAGAGAGGGTTGGACTCCTCCCTATCTCTCTCTCTCTCTTTATCCCCAACTAAGAATAGAGAGAGGATTAGCCCCACTCGAGCGTTATGCCACTGGCGGGCAAAAGAACCAGCTAAGTCGCTCATTAAATGCGTGAGGGTGAGTTACCCGGGTTCGAATCCTGGCCTAGCCCTTTGTTTCCAGTTCAATGGAAAAATCGAACTGAACGCCGGGTCTTTTGGAGGGGGGCTTAAAGCAAGTCTGACCCGTGAGCTTTACGCACATAAAAAACAACCACCAAAAACAACTGCAGCTGTTCTTCTTCTTTCACCAAGCAATCACCATCATCGTTTTGATGGTTCTGTTGTGCTAAAACTGGGACACTGGGGGACTCCAGTCAGGCAGAAAAAACTGCAGGTAATGTTGTTGTAATGTTTTTCATTGTTCATCCGGGACTTGAAGCCTTCCACCGAGTCTGGCGTTGATACAATGAAAATATCATTACTTTTTTGGGGTTACCTATAGATGACCATAACTCACTGTATAATTTTCGTGGTCCACTGGAGGTACGTGCTGATGCAGTAAAACGAGGGAAATATAATTACTTTTTGCTATTCCAATTTTCAGTGGTTTATAAGAGGGTGTTGGTGTAGTGAAACAAAGTAGGGGAAGACGGGGTAAAAAGCGCATGGGCGGGTAAGAAGCCCACCCCAATTATCTCATGAAATGAAGCAAATTTCATTCTCATTTTGCCCATGAGACGAGCGTTAATGTCTAGCATTCGTCTCAGGGGCAAATTTGACTGAAATTTTCTTTATTTCATGAGATAATTGGGGTGGGCTTCTTACCCGCCCATGCGCTTTTTACCCCGTCTTCCCCTACCATTACTTTCATTTCATACCAACAGGTGTAGGGCCTAGTC
>CM065706.1:32586701-32606701 GCA_017654935.2 Phymorhynchus buccinoides | reverse complement strand
TAGAGACGAAACTGGTGATGCACAGAGACGGGGACACAAAGAGACGGGGACACATAGAGACGGGGACACATAGAGACGAAACTGGAGACACATAGAGACGGGGACACATAGAGACGAAATTGGTGACATACAGAGTCAGGGACACATAGAGACGGAGGACACACAGACACAAAACTGGTGACACATAGAGACGGGAACACCACGAAACTTGTGATACATAGAGACGGGGACACCACGAAACTTGTGATACAGAGAGACGGGGACACCACGAAACTTGTGATACATAGAGACGGGGACACCACGAAACTTGTGATACAGAGAGACGGGGACACCACGAAACTTGTGATACAGAGACGGGGACACCACGAAACTTGTGATACATAGAGACGGGGACACCACGAAACTTGTGATACATAGACGGGGACACCACGAAACTTGTGATACAGAGAGACGGGGACACCACGAAACTTGTGATACATAGAGACGGGGACACCACGAAACTTGTGATACATAGACGGGGACACCACGAAACTTGTGATACATAGAGACGGGGACACCACGAAACTTGTGATACAGAGAGACGAGGACACCACGAAACTTGTGATACAGAGAGACGGGGACACCACGAAACTTGTGATACAGAGAGACGAGGACACCACGAAACTTGTGATACAGAGACGGGGACACCACGAAACTTGTGATACATAGAGACGGGGACACCACGAAACTTGTGATACATGGAGACGAGGACACCACGAAACTTGTGATACATAGACGAGGACACCACGAAACTTGTGATACATAGACGGGGACACCACGAAACTTGTGATACAGAGAGACGGGGACACCACGAAACTTGTGATACATAGACGGGGACACCACGAAACTTGTGATACATAGAGACGGGGACACCACGAAATTTGTGATACAGAGAGACGGGGACACCACGAAACTTGTGATACAGAGAGACGGGGACACCACGAAACTTGTGATACAGAGAGACGGGGACACCACGAAACTTGTGATACAGAGAGACGGGGACACCACGAAACTTGTGATACATAGACGGGGACACCACGAAACTTGTGATACATAGACGGGGACACCACGAAACTTGTGATACATAGACGGGGACACCACGAAACTTGTGATACAGAGAGACGGGGACACCACGAAACTTGTGATACAGAGAGACGGGGACACCACGAAACTTGTGATACAGAGAGACGGGGACACCACGAAACTTGTGATACATAGACGGGGACACCACGAAACTTGTGATACATAGAGACGGGGACACCACGAAACTTGTGATACAGAGAGACGGGGACACCACGAAACTTGTGATACAGAGAGACGGGGACACCACGAAACTTGTGATACAGAGAGACGGGGACACCACGAAACTTGTGATACAGAGAGACGGGGACACCACGAAACTTGTGATACATAGACGGGGACACCACGAAACTTGTGATACATAGAGACGGGGACACCACGAAACTTGTGATACAGAGAGACGGGGACACCACGAAACTTGTGATACATAGAGACGGGGACACCACGAAACTTGTGATACAGAGAGACGGGGACACCACGAAACTTGTGATACAGAGAGACGGGGACACCACGAAACTTGTGATACAGAGAGACGGGGACACCACGAAACTTGTGATACAGAGAGACGGGGACACCACGAAACTTGTGATACATAGAGACGGGGACACAGTCATAGCCTGAATAGTCATGAACTATCTGTATTGTTGAAAAACAAATGGGGTCTTTACTGGTATTGCACTGCCTTCGGGCATTGTCCTCCAGTATCGATCCCACCGTCTTTACATCCACTAAATGTCCCATACCAGGGAGGACGTTAAACAGATTTACTGCTCATAGCCTGAGACGAAATTGGTGACACAGGGCTCCCAATCGTCTCGCAAAACAAGGGGTCCCAGGGACTCCTTCACTTACAGCATAGAGGGTCCTAGAGGCGGGATAGAGGGTCCCAGTGGCATTGCGAATGCTGAAAAGAATGTTTCTAGTGCATCCTTGGGACCCCCTGCACATTCTTTTAGAGGGTCCTTTAGAATTTTAGTGCTTCATACGGACCCCCCAAATGGGGGTCCCTGGGAGCCCTGGTGACACGTAGAGACACCCCATAACACGGCATAAAGCCCTCACCTCCGGGCCCCACGTCGTTTCTGTTGAACTCGATGAGGTCAGAGCCGTCCCTGCTGTTCCAGACCCGGTAGGACGTTAAACAGATTTACTACTCATAGCCTGAGACGAAATTGGTGACACGTAGAGACACCCCAACACGGTATAAGGGTAAGACGGGGTAAAAAAAAAGCCCATGGGCGGGTAAGAAGCCCATGCCAATTATCTCATGAAATGAAGCAAATTTCAGTCAAATGTTGCCCATGAGACGAGTGTTAATGTTTAGCGTATCGTCTCATGGGCAAAATTTGACTGAAATTTGCTTCATTTCATGAGATAATGGGCATGGGCTTCTTACCCGCCCATTAGCTTTTTACCCCGTCTTCACCTATCGATCCCACCATCTTTACATCTACTAAATGTCCCATATGTGTTTGTTCCAGACCCGGGAGAACGTTAAACAGATTTACTACTCATAGGCTACTAGCCTGAGACGAAATTGGTGACACGTAGAGACACCCCAACACGGCATAGCTTAGCCCTCACCTCCGGGCCCCACGTCGTTTCTGTTGAACTCGATGAGGTCCGAGCCGTCCCTGCTGATGTCGACGAAGGCGAAGATGACGTGGCTGCACAGGAAGGGGTCCATGTCCTCGGGCACGAACTTGCCCTGCCCCTGCCGGTTCTGGGCGAAACTGCTGTAGTAGCAGAACACCTTCTTCTTGTTGTTGTTGCTGCTGCCACTGTCTGATAAAAAAAAAAAAAAAGTCCAGAGACGGTAAGCACATAGGGAGACGCAGGGAGAAATCTCGCTGCCTGGCATTGAAAATTGATAGCTAGATTTCCCAAGTCAGCCCCCCCCCCCACCCCCTCCTTACCCTGGAGGAGGAGGGGGGAGGAGGAGGAGGGGGAGGAGGAGGGGGAGGAGGAGGGGGAGGAGGAGGGGGGGGGGGGGGGGTCGTCCTGGTTTCTGGAACCCACTCCCTCTGCATGTACCTTATACAAAGGTAAAAAGTATTATTTTTAAAATGGCTCAAATTTTGACTTAAAAAAACACAACTAAATTGCAAAAGTTTCCGGGGGCTTAGCTTCCCGCCCCCCCCAAAAAAAAACCCAGCACTACACCTCAAAGACCCACCAGATCACGTATCAAAATCACGGGTTTCAAGTGTTTTCCCTCTTATAGCTGGTAAGAAATCTTGTTTTGACCAGGTCTCACTACCATACAAATGCCCCCAAATTCAAACCGAAACATTTTAAAGAGCAGCCTCAATTTCAAGTTGGGGGCATGTACATGTGGGTCACAGCTAGCGACCCAGAAAAACCCCCAAGGGACTTAAGTCGTGGTGCGTCAGTGTTGTCTTTAACCCTTTCACCGCCAGCCATATTTCAGCCAAATACTAACATTAAATTTACCTATTTACCTGGGTAGAGGACAAAATCCACCGGCAGTATTGTGGATTCTTCTGTGACATATATAAAATAAGGTCTATCCTTGCTTCCCAAAACTAAGAGAATAGGGTCTTGGATAATAGACCCCAAGTTGATGCCTTTTAGGTGTTAAATCAATGTGGTGCTAAAATGCGACTTTGGCGGTGAAAGGGTTAATGAAAGCCAAAGTCTGACGATGCAATCACTCGCTCTTTCGCACGCGTGTCAGTCACCCATTCTCAGAGAGTGACGAAGCTACCAGGTGCGTGCGAGAGGAAGCATCGTCGGACAATTACGGTAATAATAATAATAATGAAAATTTATGACGCACTTACCTCCCGATAAAACCAGGAGCCCAAGGCGTTTACAATATCGTTCCCACCATCTTTGTATTTACAAATGTCCCATATGTGTCTGATTCAGACCAAGAGGACGTAAAACTCCATTTTCGTCGTCGTTTACAATGACAAATAGTTAAAAGTTAAAAGTAGTAATAAAAGACTTCATATAAGCGTCATAAAATATTTACATAGCACTCAATTCATAAATCGACACATGCACACGCACACACAAACATAACCAAATGTCTACGCATCCTCCCATTTGTACAGAGAAAACCACACCTATAAACACCTAATACATGCGCACGTGCATACGCGCAAATACATCACACACACAAACGTAGTCCCTCATTCCCCTCACCCCTCGTCTCACCCCCCCCCCCCCCCCCCCCCCCCCCCCCACTCACGCCCCGGACAGACAGAGACATCGCATAGGGTCGTAAGGATGACTACAAAATTAATACAGATCTACAGGACAGCGTTATTGATTATAAAACAAAAGAATAGTCTACATGAGAAAACAAATATAGCTATTACTGGTAGGACCTATGATAGTATGTTGCTTTTGTAAAGCGCATCGAGCATACCACTGTATGGATTTTAGCGCTATATGAAATAAAATTATTATTATTATTAATTATTATTACTAAGTTTTATTATACCTTTCTTCTTCTTCTTCTTGGTTAGGTCAGGTCAGGTCAGGTCAGGCTTTTAGGGCAGCCAGTCCTCGCGGCCTCTTGATGTGCCCTTTCTCTTGATTGTTCGTTTTTATGAGTTTTGTTTTGCTTTTAGATTGGCCTAGCTGTGACGCTTTGTTGTTGTTGAGAAAATCATTGCTGCCTTAATCATACTTGTATTTTAACACAGCAATTTTGGGATCACTATCCAGGAGTTTTTTTGTTTTTGTAATTGTTCATGTTAGAATCAAATTTAATTTGTGCAGGAAGATTGTTAGAAAAGAAATGTTTCCCAATGTTAGTTTTGCTGTATTGAGTTGGTGTTTTTAATTCGCTACGGGTTCTCAAATCGTTAGATAATTGAAACAAAACTTTGTTAGTATTGTCAGGGTTATATAAAAAATGTTATACACATTTATTATGAAATCTCTCCTTATATTATAGAGCTTCTGTATTTTAAGGATGGTAAGTTCAACTGACGAAGTCTGTCACCATACTCCAGATTTAAAAAAAGAAGAAGATTTTATTAGTTTAGTTGCTCGCATATTTACCCTTTCAATAGGAATTGTTCGGAAATAATTAAGGGGATTAATTTCATGGTGCGTGAGAGTGATCTTGCCTAATTCAATCGGTCAAACAGGGGACGTCACTCTATCATCAGCTCTCGTAGCCTATCGACTCGAGGTGTTTGAGCAGACATACAGCACTTAGAACACCGTGCGTCGATCATTCTAAAAAAATGTTATTTATATTTTTGCGTCACATTTTGCAAGTTTTATCAGTTTGTGGCCACTGCGACGAAAATGGTGTTTTACGTCCTCTTGGTCTGAATCAGACACATATGGGACATTTGTAAATACAAATATGGTGGGAACAATACTGGAGGCAATGCCCGGAGGCAGTACGAAACCAGTAAAGTCCCGATTTTTTAATTCATACAGATAGGTGTAGCGGTAACCACGCCTCAGTTAAACCTCATCGGCTATGGCACCGCCACATGGTATCAAAGTATATGTACTGCATGGCCACCCTTAATTTTTTATAAAAAAATGTTTGCAAGTCGCTGACTCGCATCCTGCGGTTTCAAGCCTGCTGCTTCAACGCCATTGTTGCATTGTTGCTATGGTATTTGACCGAGTAATGGAGGTAAACAATTCTAATTTTCACGAAATGCTCTCCCCTAGTTTTTTTTGGAAAATCGTCTAATAACACAGCCTAAAAAGTAAAACACATCAGCCTACACACAAAGCATCCAGGTAAATATACGTGCACGTGAAGCTTGTGTGTATGAGGTCAGTATCATAAGATGAAAGAACATCGGAAGAGCATGGAAATTAATGATAAACTGCCTTACACACGGCACCACACACACACACACACACAGACGGTATAATCCATAAAGTGGGTTCCCAAACACTATAAAAAAACATCTTTTACGGAAAAAGTGCTGTCTCTATAGGGGATTTGAAGAATGATAAATATCACTTTTTCCGTCACAAAATCCTTCATACTTGGAGTGCAAGTGCAGTTTTAGTGCGCGTGTACTACAACTGCACTTGAATGTTTTTAAAAAAACTGGGTGGCCAAAATAGCCACCCAGTTTTTTACACCCACCCATTTTTGCGGATGTGCGCAGACCCAACCACCCAGTTTTAGGGTTTTACAAACACACACACACACACACACACACACCGATTTCCCCCTCCACAGACATAAAATCATATGCATAGTTACACTTACTCATACACACACACTCATATTCACATACATACACACGCACACACACGCGCGCATTCACACTATTTTTATTTTTATAATTTTGTTTATAGTCTAATATCACCATTGCGTGTAAATCAATCAAATCAAATCACATAGACCGCTGTACTCATATATTCACGCACATACACCCCCACCTCCCCCAACACACACTAATGATTGCATATACACACATACGCACGCGCACATAGATACACACATCACTGTACGCGCGCACATGCAAACAGTTATTATGTTTACCAACCGCGATCGTAGAGAGCGGATTGGTAATGTTTTCACTCGTGTCTGAGGCGGACTATTATATCCTCTCTAGCGTTTGAACGGATGGACTTAGGATGCTCAAATTTTGCATGCGGGTAGGTAATTGAGAGATATAGGACAAGTTCAATAATGAAGGTCATGGGTCAAAGGTCAAGGTCATTGGAGCCGAAAACGCTGCCGCGCGGTTGGTGATTTAGCGTCTTAACGCTCTAGTTAAACATCTTTTCATTGCACTAGGCTATAAGTATTACCGTTTGTTGAAACATGTTCGAATTTACTAGTTACAAGCACTAAGTATATAACAAAATGCTTTTAAACTTTTTGAATTTTATTCATTTAGAATGTTTAGCTTCCCATTTAGGGCAGCCTACAAAACAAACGAATATTTTTCATCCGATTTGGCTTATAATAATGTTGACTGAAGGGAGAATCCTAGTAAAAAAAAATGGTGTGCGTTTAATACTAATAATTGGTCAATTCTTCTATTCCATAAGCGACAATTGCTACAATGTCAACAAAACTATCTATAATGTACAACTATTTGGAGAGAACAAAAGACGTGCAAATTGTGCATTACAAAAGCTTATTTTAATTAACTTGCACAATTAATTACGATCTTACTGCTTTTACGAAACATATATAATAAGACAAATATTTTAAATGAAAAGGTTAGTTCTATTATTAGAAAGGATAAATTTATCCCCCCTGACAACCTAGGCGTTCAAGACTGCACATGATCATCTCCAGAGTAAAGTTTTATTTTGTGTGTGCGTTTGACGGCTTAAGGTTTGGGTTAGGGTTAGGGATAGGGTTAGAGTCAGTTTAATTTCAGATTGAAAAGTTAAAAGATACAAATTCTAAACTTTCGCTGAAAACCGATGTGAAGAGAATATGCTACCTCTATGAGATAAGTAGTCCTAGCCGCGTAGCCAATCAGAATCGTTTGTTTGTCCGCCATTGTGAATCATTACGAAACTAAGTGCATGGCTTTGTACATCGATTTATCTGCAAATATGTAGATTTACACCCTCCTGCTCTATTTCTTGGTTCTTTCCGTGGTTAGGGATAGGGTTAGGGTTAGGAGTAATCACGTGAGCTAAGTAACTGTTCTAATGCGCATGCGCAGAGGTAAATATTTCAAACGACTACTTATTTATCGTGACACCGACACTATCACGCGAATGACGTCACTTTCCATATTTGGAGATGACCATAATGCAGCATTGCTCAGGAAGCAAGCAAAGCTGCGAATACTTTATGCTGCTAGGCTTAGTCTATCAAAGCTTATTCTACCTTATAATCCTCGAAAATGTAAGCGTGACAAAATATAAAGATGAAATCTGAGATAACACGAAATAGTTTAACAGTATGTTGAATGTTGCTATCATTTAATAATTGATTTATTCTAATCGTCATGCCAGCCCTGAAAGTCATCATCAGGGGAAGCTACCCTAGCAAGAACACGAATAATCTTTTC
This sequence comes from Phymorhynchus buccinoides, assembly GCA_017654935.2. NCBI lineage: Eukaryota > Metazoa > Mollusca > Gastropoda > Neogastropoda > Raphitomidae > Phymorhynchus > Phymorhynchus buccinoides. The sequence goes on along the minus strand of CM065706.1, from coordinate 32,598,581 downwards.
CCTCCTGTTATCGAATAAAAGTTAAATATTTTGTAGATTTGAAGATTTGTGTGTGTATGTGTGTGCGTGTGCGTGCGCGCGTGTGCGTGCGCGCGCGTGTGCGTGCGTGTGTATGTGTTAGTGTGTGTGTGTGTGTGCGCGCTCGTGTATGAGAACCTCCTATAGTATTATATTATAAGTAGCATATAAGATATATAAATCCCCCATCTCAATTCAATATATAACATTTTAGTTTGTGTGGATTCAAAATCAGTTTTACAAACTCTAAACCAAAGTAACAGTAAAACTCGTAACGACATTGTCTTTGAAATTAAACAGTTAATTCATTGTATTGTTGCAAAAGGTATTGGTATTGATTTTTGCTGGGTGCCATCTCATTGTGGACTCTTTTGGAATGAAGTTGCTGATAGAGCTGCCAAAAGAGGGGCTTTTAATAACTCTAACTTGGTTTGTAATGAGAAACTGCCATTATCAACACATGAAATCTACTGTTTATTGGAAAAATCTACTTACATCAACTCATCTGACTTTAGATCTAACATTTTTATGCACAGTAGATCGATAGTTAGTTTAGTGTACAAGATACGACTCAATTCATGGAAAACTAAATACTTGGAAACTAACTGTCTCTGTAGTGATAAATTATCAATTCATCACTTACTATTAGAATGCCCAGTATTGCTCTCTAAATATCGAATGATCAATATGGACTTTTTTCGTAAGTATGATAATACCAAGGATATTTTAAATGACGCAGAAATTGACATTACTGTAATTGCAAAAGCAATGCTGTCCTCAACTATTGGAAGACTACTGTAGAAGTTTTCTTTACTTTTTTAAAAAATATGTCGTTCTTATGCATGCTATTTTACCTTCTTTTTTCTTTTTCTTTTTTTTGCATGCTTGCATGCTGTCTAAAATCACGATCTATGTGAAAAGACATTAAATTAAAGATTCATTCATTCATTCTCAATTCAAAGTAATGTCTCACATGACTTTGGTCGACGAGACGTACAACAAAATCTTCCGATATATAAATATCATACAAATTATTAAAAAAAAGTTCGTTATAAGTTCATCCGTACACACCTGAAGCCGTGACGTCTCTCGCAACTAGGCCTAACAGCATGGTTCCACACAGGGCCAGTGATTCCAGCATCATACTGCAGGCTACCTGTGAACGACATTGACAGCGTCGAATCGTAAGTAGTGCAGCAGGCCCTTGAGACCAGACTAAATTAACAATTAAGTAAGTAAGTAAGTAAGTAATAGTACATTTATATAGCGCTTTACCTCAAATGAGCCCAAAGCGCTTTACAATCAATTATTCATCAACAAGTAGATGGCAAAAATATTTAACTTAAATGTTTTTTTAAGGACAAACCAGCAACAACGCATATACAAAGCAACTCTCTCTCTCTCTCTCTCTCTCTCTCTCTCTCTCTCTCTCTCTCTCTCTCTCTCACACACACACACACACACACACATATATAGTGGGACATTAGTAGATGTAAACATGGTGGGAACGATCCTGGAGGCAATGCCCGAAGGCAATGCAACACCAGTAAAGTCTCGATTTTTTTTTAACAATACAGTAATGTTTTAGTTAAATTCCCCCAATTCTTCTGGTAGGCATAATTATCAGTAAAATGCTGATTGCAAAACCTAAATTAATGCTGAAAAGAATTGATCTATCAGTCCCAGGGACTGAAACCTTTTTGGGTGTGTGCTAGGACCGACAAATGGCTTTAACAGAGGCTTTGGTATTGTGATTTTGTGTTGTAGTTTGCGCTGGTTTTGTTTGTTTGTTTGTTTCCATGGGACCGGTTTTGAAATATTTTTATTCTTCTTTTTTTTGGGGGGGGGGGGTTGTTGCTGATGGGACTGGCTTTCAAAATTCATAATGCGATCACTGGTTTAACCCTTTCGGCGCCAGCCATTTTTCAGCAATAAAAAAATATCATTAAGCTTAACTGGGTAGAGAACAAAAAATCTGCAATATTGGGAATGCCTCTGTGACATGTATAACATTAGGCCTGTCCTTACCTTCCAAAATTAAGAAAATAGGGTCTTTGGATAACAGGCCCTGGTTTGATGCTTTTTAGTGACATGGGTGTTAAACTACTGTGGTGCTAAAATGCAACATTGGCGGTGAAAGGGTTAAACACACCTGTGTGTATTTTGGACGTGTCAAAGTATCGTTATCAACAATAAGAAATTTAACAGCAGAAAGTTTATGCTAAAAATCGATCCTTCCCAGGCAAACACTTTGGAGTCAAATATAGGGCCGACTTATGAAAATGTTATGCAAGAATACGACAGAATGACAGTTAGGATCTTAACGCTTTCACCGCCAAAGTCGCATTTTAGCACCACAGTGATATAAACACCTAGGGGAAGACGGGGTAAAAAGCGGGTAAGAAGCCCACCCCAATTATCTCATGAAATAAAGAACATTTCAGTCAAATTTGCCCATAAGACGAATGCTAGACATTAACGCTCGTCTCATGGGCAAAATAAGACTGAAATTTGCTTCATTTCATGAGATAATTGGGGTGGGCTTCTTACCCGCCCATGCGCTTTTTACCCCGTCTTCCCCTATGTCACTAAAAGGCATCAAATTGGGGTCTATTATCCAAAGACCCTATTGTCTTAGTTTGCGGAAGTAAGGTAAGGATAAGCCTTATTGTATGTCACAGAAAATACCCCAATACTGCAGATAGATTTTGTTCTCTACCCAAGTAAATTTAATTGACATTTTTGGCTGAAATATGGCTGGCGGTGAAAGGGTTAAACAGTAAAAGAACGCGACCACAGACCTACACGGTAACAAATATTTTCAATGGGACTTAACCCTTTCACTGCCAATGTTGCATTCATTGTCCACAATAGTTTAACTCCCATCATGTGTCACTAAAAGGCACCAAATCAGGGCCTGTTATCAGAACTCTATTTTCGTAATTTCGGGAGGCAAAAGACAGGCCTAATGTTAGGGGAAGACGGGGTAAAAAGCGCATGGGCGGGTAAGACGCCCACCCCAATTATCTCATGAAATAAAGAAAATTTCAGTCAAATTTGCCCATGAGACGAATGCTAGACATTAACGCTCGTCTCATGGGCAAAATGAGACTGAAATTTTCTTCATTTCATGAGATAATTGGGGTGGGCTTCTTACCCGCCGATGCGCTTTTTACCCCGTCTTCCCCTATACATATCACAGAGGAATTCCCAATATTGCAGATACTTTTTTTCTCTCTTGCCAGACAAGATTAATGGTATGTTTTGGCTGAAAAATGGCTGGCGGCGAAAGGGTTAATTGTTGTCTAAATACCAGTGTTTTTTTCCCCCACTCCCTATTTTTATCATTATTAGGGGAAGACGGGTTAAAAGCCCATGGGCGGGTAAGAAGCTCATGCCAATTATCTCATGAAATAAAGCAAATTTTAGTCCCATTTTGCCCATGAGAGGAAGCAAATTTTAGTCCCATATGACACTCGTCTCATGGGCAAAATGGGACTAAAATTTGCTTTATTTCATGAGATAATTGGCATGAGCTTCTTACCCGCCCATGGGCTTTTTGCCCCGTCTTACCCTACGCTTGGGAACAAGTTAAAAATGGTTTCTTTCGAATTTCTAACCTACAGAAGAGCAAATAATGAATGTCATTGTGTGTTTAACCAGACCTGTTTACCCTTATAATGAAAAACCCGGAATTTGCCACAAAAAACCCCGGAATTTGAGAACAAAAACCGGAATTCGCATCCGTTGATTGTATGAAGATCTACTAAAGCTTTAGTGGGAAACTAAGCGTAGTTACTTTCTAAATTTAGTGAGCCTGCATTGCATGGAACTCTACTTCCGGTTATTTACGGAGGAGTTGATTGCGAAATTTAGGGCTGGAAAGACCATCCACTACGTTTAGTAACCAGCGCTTTGTCGTCAACATGGCGTCCTTGTTGTTGAAGTGAGAAAATAGACATCAAAGAAGTGGTTGTAAACAAAGCCAAGGCCAGCAGACAAAGCCCAAGTCTGCTGATCAGACTTCAAGATAGTTTGATCTATCTGATAGGCGTAACACTAACAGGTATGCGACAAGCCTACCTTTTTTTCTAACTTTCAAAATCTTGAACGACTCTAGACTAGTGTATGCAGAGATGATCGTTTCTAGGCTTCACTTGCACACTTAGCCTTTCTATTTATACATGTGTACCTTCACACAGTCGCACAAATATTACGCTGTTGTGCGTGAAGACAATGTTACAGATCTTTTATTTCAGATCTATAATACAGGTCTTCCAATTTGTGTACATCTAGGCCTACAGTGTGTGCGCGCGCGCGCGTGTGTGTACATGTGTGTGTGTGTGTGTGTGTGTGCATGTGTGTGTCTGCATGTGTGTGTCTGCATGTACTTGGGTTTCCAGTCAGGCTATGTGCCGAGTGTGTGTGTGTCTGTACACATGTGGGTGTGTCTATGTGTCTTGTCTCGTGTGCATATTATGCCAAATGCAATTTGTATCGGCATAGTTCCATGTGGGTATGCAGCTATCCCTAACTCTAGAAAAAAGTGAAATTTGTGGTTCATGCTCAATGTCGCAAAGTGTCGCAAATACACACTCTCATAGTAGCCGGGCGATTTATTTGACTGAGCGACTTTTTTGGCTGCGACATGCAGTACACACACACACACACAGTGACACACACTCACACAGTGACACACACACACACACAGTGAGTCTGGCTTTGTGTGCTCTTGTATTTCCTGTCAACTCATTGTCCAGTGTGTGTGTGTGTGTGTGTGTGCATGTGTTCAAATTGCAGCATTATGAGTTTGCACTGTTAGTGTTAGTATTTTTGGAAGTCAGTCTTGTACTTTAATCGCACACACCCCTCACACACATACACACACACACGCATGCGCGCGCACACACACACACACACACACACACACATCTCAACATGTTTACAACCCCCAATATCAAAATCTGCTTCATTCAGTTTATAAAAAATAACCCTAGGCTGACCTTTACCCTATTCTTTTAAAAAGAAAAAAGGCAGAATGCTGCTTCTCAGTGAAAGATTTCAATGTAAAAATTTGAGGCTGAGTGTGTATTTTTGGCAGGAGACTGACAGTGTGTGTGTGTGTGTGTGTGTGTGTGTGTGTGTGTCACTGTGTGAGTGTGTGTGTGTGTGACTGTGTGACTAAAGTTAAAATAAAGCCTTATTTTTATAAATTATTTTCATTTCAATCTTCTTGTAATGATCTGTTTTGTGTCTGAATATGTATTTTCAATGTGCAAAATAGATTGACATAATTGTACTTTTTTCTAAAATATGTGACTAGGTTAATTTTGTAAACTACAGTATGTCAAAATTTACAAAATTCATGTTGATAGGGACTGCTGGACAACTTGGTGGAACTTGGAATTTAATTGAAGGATAAAAACATTATGTCTGTTGTTTCAGGTTATCTGAGACGTGTCTGAAAGAAATAATTTAAAAAAAACATTACTTATGAATGTTATTGGTGTTGCAGCAATGATCTCCACAGAGGAGAATGACCTCAAAGTATCTATAGCTGATGTCACCCAGTCCTCAAGCCTAAAGTGGTGAGTTTCTAAAGATATTGCTTTCAAGGGCTGCTTCACTTACTATTATGAAAGGGGTGGGTGGAGGGTGGGGTAGGGATAGGAGATGGGGGGTGGAAGCATACTACTATTGTCTGTAGGTTATATCATTTTAATTAATACATTCTTTGAATGAAATTAATGTTAAAAAAATATATACATATACACATGTGTATAATATGGATGTGAAAGTGTGCATGTAAGCAGCTGTTCAAGCACCTGTTTGTGTGTGCGTTTGCATAAGTGTGCATATGTGTCTGTATCATGTGTGTGTATGTAGGTTACCATATATATATGTGAGTCTATCCTAAAAGCTTGTTTTACATAACAAATCTTGTACAGTGGAACCTCCCTTATAAGACCTATTACAAGACTCCCTCACACATAAGACCTACTTCTCTGAGACATTGCCCTTCTTTGTAAGTACAGTGGAACCTCCCTTTTAAGACCTTTAAAAATCATCCAAATGAGGTCTTATAAGGGAGGGGTCTTATATGGGAGGTCATGTTAGTACTTACAAAGAAAGGCAATGTCTCAGAGAAGTAGGTCTTATGTGGGAGGGAGTTTTATAATGAGGTCTTAAACGGGAGGTTCCACTGTATTAAAATTACCTCTGTTTAAGACCCCTCCCTTATAAGACCTCAGTTAGGGTGATTTTTGAAGGTCTTATAAGAGAGGTATCACTGTATAACTTCATTTTTTCATTGTAGCTTTCTATTGACTTAAACAAAGAAGTTATGTTCTTTTCTGAGCAACAGCCTATCAGAGACCATTGTGATTAGAATAATAATATATAAACTAATTCAAATTGAAGTGTGCCTTTTTGCTGAGATTTGCAATGTGCCTGTGATTTCTAAGTGACTGTTAGTTTGATATGCTATAGTCTTATATGTGTGAACATACACATTGCACGGGTGCTCCTGGGAAATTAATACATTGCTGCAAAGGGGCAGCCCTGGCGGAGTGCAGGGGCAGTGCACACGCACACATGTGCACACATTTACTGAGCACTCTTTTTTCACCCCTCTAGACTAGTACAAGTGCTACATTCCTTTGAATATAGCAAATTATACTTATATAGGCCCTTTTTATTGTTCAAGTGTGTGTGTGTGTTGCGTGTGTGTGTGTGTGTGAGTGTGACACAATTGTTGCTTCTCAAATTCTCATAATCCGGCAACGCTGACTCTAGGCAATTTAAAAATCCTCCAATCAGGACATCCTGCAAACGGAGCATCCATGACATTGTGGTTATGGAATGAATTAATATTATTGTCTTTATGGATTGTGTGCAGATTTTGAAAATGACAGACAGCTGACCAGAGTCCATGCGTTATGACTGAAGAGCCAGAGGGAGAACTCCAGGAGTCCACTAATCATTCAAATGAACAAGAAACACCCGAAGGTGCTGATGGGACCCAGAGATGCACTGGCCACCCTGCCCTACCAGCACAAGAGCAGGCCTTCACCAGCCTTGGAAGCCCGTGCTATGTAATGTAGGTGAAGGCATGCACGGGGCATTCCATTAAGCGTGCAAGGCACATACCTGCTCTTGACTTGGTGACCGTTTAGATACGACACAAAGGAGTCCTTGCGAAAGTGCCCCATGGGTGTACCAGCCCGTTTTTCATGACTGCAGAGCCCACCGGCAAAAGCACCATCACTCAGAAAGCCCTAGACGCTCCCAAGTAAGAAAGCTGCGTCTCCTCTCCCCCCCCCCCCTCCTTTTTTTTTTATAGTATCCGTGATGATTTATAACATGTGTTTTTGTAATTTTATACTTCTCTTAGTGCAGCCAATGTAAATGACTGATAAGTTAGAAAATCTACAGTTACACTTACCATAACTTTTCGGATTATAAGGCGCACCCCCAAACTTTCAAACTAAATTAAGATTTTGTTAAGATATTTTCTTAATATTTTATTAGTCATATGTCACCTTGGCTTAAGGCTAGAACACCAAAGCTACATCAAAATGTTGTTATGTTATACATAGACAGTTATGTGGGGATTGTCTTTAGCCATGACAAGCTCCTAGCATAACATCATCAGTCATTCCCCTTAGTTGGAGTGTGGCTGTCCACATGGCATGGTAATTTAAAAAAAAGGCAGCGATTTAATGCTAAAAAAAAGAGATGATTTTGACACAAAAACAGATGCTTGTGGCAAAAGAAAAGATGAAGTGTTATGGGTTATTAGCTAAAAATGTTCCTAAAATACAGCTTTATGTATAAGAAAGGCAATAACGGAAAAATACAATTAACCGAGAAATGTAGGGGGTGGTGGCACATCTTGACCTTTGCCCAAATATACTATTTTTTTGCTGGAACCATTCCTTTTCTTGGTTGATAAATTTTATCCCCCCCCAAAATGGACACAAACGTAATTTTCTCATCCATAGCTGATGCACTTGTTCAAGTGCTTCCACTGTTGGGATGATCCCTGGAGTCTTTTAGCTAGGGTACAAAAACAACAACCAACATATTATAAGGTGCAGGAGTCTCAGTCTTTGAAATAAATATTGCCTTATAGTCCGAAAAATATGGTAAATGCAAGTTGCAAATTGTTACTCTTTAATCTGTTTTAAGTCGTTTGTTTTCTCTCACTCTCTCCCATCCAGCCCCCCCCCCCCCCTCCCCCCCCCTCTCTCCCCCCCCCCCCCCCCCCCCCCCCCCGACACCTGATTGCATCCTCTTGTTTATTTTTTATTACAATCATTTCAGACATTTGTCATGCTCTTGTTTAAAAATCGTCAGTTTTATTTAGTGATAAAGTGGAACCTCCCTTATAAGACCTTCAAAAATCATCCAAAGTGAGGTCTTATAAGGGAGGCAATTTTAATACTTACAAAGAAGGGCAATGTCTCAGAGAAGTAGGTCTTATGTGGGAGGGAGTCTTATAATGGGAGGTCTTATAAGGGAGGTTCCACTGTATGTTGCAAGTACCAGACAATAAAAAAACAAAAAAATCATGCTTACACTCATGACATTTAAAGCTCACAGGATTCATTATTATTTCTGTTCATTTTATTCAAGATATCAGACAAACACAAAATGAAAATTGTAATCCATTCATTGTCTATCTTGTAAATGTTCAATGCTTTTGTTTTCTCAACCTTTGGTAATGATGCTGTTTCTGTAAATACAGTTGCTCTTTTCTGCCTCCTTATGAATCTCTGTTGATGGTTCAATATGAGGCATGCTGGTCTTTAATAATTTATTTATTTTCTGGTGTGTATTTATTTATATATTTATTTATTTTCTGGCATGTATTTATTTATACTTGTTATTAATTAATTCATTAATTGGGACCACATCTGTTAATCCTTTTGCTGCTGTTGTTATTCTGAAGGAAAAAAAGAAACACAGAGGTTTCACAAGTGTATTGTACCCCAAAAATCATAGGTAGACAAGTTCAAATCACCCGGTACTTAATTGATTTTCTTTTTAGCTCAAGCATTATTGAATAGTTTAGTGACTTGTTCTATTTATGTTTTTTTCCAATGTAAAGCATACACGTTTAAACATAATTACTCGTAATTTAAAATCCTGTTATTCAGAAGAAGAAAACAAAACAAATGAAAGCTCAATTTAGTCTAACCCCTCCACACCCAGGTTCCATAGCAAAATAGTCAATAGATTGATTGTGATCCTGCACAGTGAAGACGAAGAGGGTAGTGTTGGGAAGAGCCTTTTTCTCATCTGTGTGTGTGTGCGTGCGCGCATGTGTGCGTGTGTATGTGTGTTGTTGTTGTTGTTTTTGTTTAGTGTTGCTGTCAGGTGTTAATTTCTTGTGGATTATTGACAGGTGTCATTTTTTTTCTCAATCATTATATGTATTGTTGAGGAAGCATAATATTAAATAAGGCTCAAAAGCAAGTGTAAGCTATTAAGCATAATGCAAATACATATTCCATCTCCATTGTCATTTTTTCTCCCTCGTGCTGTCAGATTTATTTCTCCTTTTCCCCAGAGGCTTCATCACTAATATTATACTCAAGACAGTTTGAAAATGAATTGTCAGCATCATTTAATATTGTGAAAACTGTCGGGGTTTTTTTCATACATTTTTGGGGCAAATATAATATATATTTATAATGGTTAAACATACTGAAGTGTAACTAACGGTTGACTATAAATTACTGTTTACTTTCTTACTACAGTTTATTGTTGTTAATCTGCCGCAACACGGAAACTGGTTAATGGTTTCAGTGGTGTTTTGTTCTGTTTTAACCAGCCGCGTGGCAAAAGCTGGTTAATGTGTCAGTTGTTGTTGTCATATCCTTGCTAAAAGACCCAGCTGAAGGCCTTGAACACTATGGTAAAAATCCATCAGCTAGGAATGAGAACATTACATTTGTGACCGTTTTTGATTACCCGCCACGTGGGCAGCCACACTCCAACTTCGAGGTAAATATTTTAGTATTTCAGAAAATGAAGGTCATTGGTCAAACGTCAAGGCCGCTGTAGCAAAAAGTACTGTTGCATGACTGATTGATCTAGCGTTTAATGCTCTAGTTTTGTGCTTGTTTGCTTGTTTGTTTTCCCTGTTGTATGAAATTAGTTTTGGTAAATGGCAAAAAATAAAAATTCATATCCCCCAGTCTCTCTCTCAATGTGTATGCATGTGTGTGTGTGTGTGTGTGTGTGTGTGTGTGTGTGTGTGTGTGTGTGTGTAAGTGTGTGTGTGTGTGCACATATGTGTGTATGCTTACATGCATTAATTTGCAAAGCACATGACAACAAACAATTGTTTTCAAGTGATGACACATATTTGGAATAAGCCCGTAATCTATTATTACCGTGAACTGTGAAACCTTACGGTGATACTTCTGCCTTTGGTCTTGAAATTAATGGTTTTCGCTCTCTTCAACACCTAAAAAATGAGAAAATGTCCTACATTATTTTTAAACAAATAAACTTTGACAGTTAAGTCTGAACTTTATACAGAATAGGAAAAGACAGTGATAGTTGCCTTTTATTCATCAAATCTGAATATTGTTGGGAGGATCATTGTCAGCCATGCAAGCGAAGCTGCTGATGTTTTTATGATGTTTGGCTGTTGTTCCTGGCTGGCTGACCATGTAGACTATGTATGTAAACATGATAACACTTAAACAGTGGGACCTCGCCTAGGAGATTCAAATTTTGCATGGGTATAGGTACTTAGGATATCCAGGCCAAGTTGAGAATGAAGGTCGTTGGTCAAACTTCAAGCAAAAAGCCTAAATGTCACGAAGAGTAATTTCTTTGCAGCCTACCAACCTTGCAAAGAATGAAGCCAACTTTCTCACTTCTCACCTGGAAGGTGAAAAGGTGGAAGGAGGGAAGTGTCAAGGTCAAGATGTGCCACCCCCCCCCCCCCTACATTTCTCGGTTAATCGTATTTTTCCGTTTTTGCTTTTCTTACCATACATAAAGCTGTATTTTAGGAACATTTTCACCAAATTATCTTTTTGGAATACTAACCCTTACCCTAGCCCTAACCCTACCCCCCACCCCCCACCCTATAAGACGGAAAAACGCAACGAACCATAACTGTGACAAATCGCGGTGTACTGCAGTACATTGTGGGGGGTAGGGTTATGTTTAGGGCTAGGGTTAGGGTTAGTATTCCAAAAAGATAATTAGCTGAAAATGTTCCTAAAATACAGCTTTATGTATGGTAAGAAAGGCAAAAAAGGAAAAAATAGAATTAACCGAGAAATGCAGGGGGTGGCGGCACATCTTTACCTTTGCCGGCCTATTAATTAAAATCGTTCAGTGTTCTCTCTCTCTCTCTCTCTCACACACCGCACACACACAGAGAGAGAATGACATAGGCCTAGCCTGCACCCATTATTTTATTTTTAATCTTCAAAGGCTCATAGGAAGCAATGAGTCACACACACACACATCTGTTCTAATGCGCATGCGCAGAGGTAAATATTTCATACAACTACTTATTTATCGTGACACCGCCATTTGCTCAGTCCCGAAATTGATCGACCAAAATAAAAACATTATTTCGCCCCTTTAACCAATGAAAATGTGACGTCAAGCACAACCCCTTTTCTGATGACGTGGCGTGTTAGGTACACGTTTCAGTCAACCCTTGCGTCTTTTCCTACGAACGGAAACAAATAATAGACGGTTTTTCGAAATCCCGGAATTTTCAGAGTTCACCCGGAATTTACTACTTTACCCGGAATTTTAGCAAATTTCCGGAATAATTCCGGCTAAACCGGAATGGTAAACAGGTCTGGGACTGTTTTCACTCTG
>CM065706.1:32579201-32581701 GCA_017654935.2 Phymorhynchus buccinoides | reverse complement strand
CTATTTTTGTATTTATGTTTCTCTGCCTGTCTGAACCCCCGCTCTTTCTCTCTCTCTCTCTTTGTGTGTGTGTGTGTGTGTATGTATGTGTGTGTGTGTGCGTGCGTGCATGTGTGTGTTCGCTCGCTGACGTAGGCCCTTCTTGTGCACGTCTCACTACCAAAGCATTGGATTAACACCCAGTCTATGAGCACACACACACACACACACACACACACACACACACACACACATGTGTATATTGATTCAGATAGTGCAGAAAGACGATCATGAATGCTTTGACGTCATGACTGTTAATATCTGTTTGTGAAAAAAACCAACCCAGAAATCAAAGACTGTCCACCAAATATTTCTGAACAAGGTGTGAGATTAGAAACATGTAACGCATTCATGAACGTGCGGCAACGTCTGGCCAATCAGCATGGCTAAAAAGAAATGCTATCAATGTTTATCTGAAGAAGAAGAATTTCAATTTCAATTTCTATGTTCTTGTTGTTGCTTGCTTGTTCGTGCACATTTTGTATGTTATCATTTTCATGATCATGTTCTGTTCCAGTCTCTTATTACTTGTGGCAGCCAATATTGTCTAATCTACTTGTGTTTGAGCGCCTTGTATAAGCTTTAAGCTTGTTGTGCTCGTTCTCATTTGTTTATGTTGCTGCTTTACTATGTGATTCTCAATATATAAAAAATTCGTTTAAACCATGAAGAAGAAGAATAAATTTATAATAATAATAATAATAATTTTTTAAAAACCCAAAGCAAAACAACAAAAATGTCAGATTTTCCAAACGCAGACATCATTTTTCTGTTGTAGGTTTTGGCTTTTCATGTTTGTTTGATACTTCATGGATTGTCCCGAGTGTGTCTTGCTCCCATGCAGTGACACAACAGGGACCTTCCCAGGGCTGGAGCGGGGCTGCTCTCCTGTTGATAGTGCAGGCGCGGCTGATGCGTCTCTGGGTCCCATCAGCATCTTTGGGTGTTTCATTCTCTTTTTTCATTTCATTTCAGAATTCTGTTGCTCTAGGTCTGCTATTGTGTCTTTAAAGACCCACCAGATCACGTGTCAAAATCACGGGTTTCACGGGTTTTCCCTCTTATAACTGGAAATAAATCTTGTTTTGACCAAGTCTGACTCCCATATAAATGGCCCCAAATTGAAACCGACACATCAGTTTAAAGAGCAGCCTCAATTTGAAACTTGTGGAAATTTACATGTGGGTCACAGCAACCCAGAAAAGAACCAAGGGACTTAATCGTGGTGCGTTACTGGATCTTTAACATTCCCCCACCCACCCCCATCACGCATATGTCACGGCCCCGCTACGACCTTCCCACGTTCTGTCACAGTCACCCAGAACATGTCTGAGCCTACCATCGTGGCGCGGTCTTCTGCTGGAGTGCGGTTGTGACTAGTAACGTGGTTCATGCGCCGTGTGGTCGCGGAGGGAACGTGACTAGAGCGTGCCCAGGACGCATAGAGCGTGGTGTGCGCGCAGTGGTATTGTGGAAACGGGTGATTGTGGAGTGAACGTGGCTAGAGCGTACCCAGGACGTATAGAATGTGGTGTGCGCGTAGTGGCATTGTGGAAACGGGTGGTCGCGGAGGGAAGATGGCTAGAGCGTACCCAGGACGTATAGAGCGTGGTGTGCCCGCAGTGATACTGTGGAAACGGGTGATTGTGGAGGGAACGTGGCTAGAGCGTACCCAGGACGTATAGAGCGTGGTGTGCCCGCAGTGGTACTGTGGAAACGGGTGATTGTGGAGGGAACGTGGCTAGAGCGTACCCAGGACGTATAGAGCGTGGTGTGCCCGCAGTGGTACTGTGGAAACGGGTGATTGTGGAGGGAACGTGGTTAGAGCGTACCCAGGACGCATAGAGCGTGGTGTGCCCGCAGTGGTACTGTGGAGACGGTTGATTGTGGAGGGAACGTGGCTATAGCGTACCCAGGACGCATAGAGCGTGGTGTGCTCGCAGTGGTACTGTGGAAACGGGTGATTGTGGAGGGAACGTGGCTAGAGCGTACCCATGAGGGGCGCATTGGGCGTGGTGTGCGCGAGTGATACCGTGGAAACGGGAAATAAAAGAATCTCGATTTTTGTTTGCACGTAGGGTAAGACGGGGTAAAAAGCCCATGGGCGGCGCGGGTAAGAAGCCCATGCCAATTATCTCATGAAATAAAGCAAATTTTAGTCGCATTGTGCCCATGGGACGAGTGTTAATGTTTAGCATTCGTCTCATGGGCAAATTTGACTCCCCGTCTTCCCCTACTGAGAACTGAGGGCGCAGCAGCGTATAGTTGCGGAGAGGGAATTTTCCTCATGTCGCCAAGACCTCGTCACGTTCTCTAGTGGGGACGTATTCTTAGTGGGTACTTGGGTACTAGTGGGTGTTGGAAGGGAGGGGAGGGAGGGGAAGGGGGAGGGAGGGGAAGGGGGAGGGAGGGCTAAGCCAGGATCGAGGACTATGTCTTCAAGACAACCTACACTGCATAC
>CM065706.1:32544201-32574201 GCA_017654935.2 Phymorhynchus buccinoides | reverse complement strand
GACCAAGGATGTTAAACCGAAGAACAAGGACGTTAAACCGAAGAACCAGGATGTTAAACCGAAGAACCAGGACGTTAAGCTGAAGAACAAGGACGTTAAACTGAAGAACAAGGACGTTAAACCGAAGAACAAGGATGTTAAACCGAAGAACCAGGACGTTAAGCTGAAGAACAAGGACGTTAAACTGAAGAACAAGGACGTTAAACTGAAGAACAAGGACGTTAAACTGAAGAACAAGGACGTTAAACCGAAGAACCAGGACGTTAAGCTGAAGAACAAGGACGTTAAACTGAAGAACAAGGACGTTAAACTGAAGAACAAGGACGTTAAACTGAAGAACAAGGACGTTAAACTGAAGAACAAGGATGTTAAACCGAAGACCAAGGATGTTAAACCGAAGAACAAGGACGTTAAACCGAAGAACCAGGATGTTAAACCGAAGAACAAGGACGTTAAACTGAAGAACAAGGACGTTAAACTGAAGAACAAGGACGTTAAACCGAAGAACAAGGATGTTAAACCGAAGAACAAGGACGTTAAACTGAAGAACAAGGACGTTAAACTGAAGAACAAGGACGTTAAACTGAAGAACAAGGACGTTAAACTGAAGAACAAGGACGTTAAACCGAAGAACCAGGACGTTAAACTGAAGAACAAGGACGTTAAACTGAAGAACAAGGACGTTAAACTGAAGAACAAGGACGTTAAACCGAAGAACAAGGACGTTAAACTGAAGAACAAGGACGTTAAACCGAAGAACAAGGACGTTAAACCGAAGACCAAGGATGTTAAACCGAAGACCAAGGATGTTAAACCGAAGACCAAGGATGTTAAACCGAAGAACCAGGACGTTAAGCTGAAGAACAAGGACGTTAAACTGAAGAACAAGGACGTTAAACTGAAGAACAACAACGCACACACGGACGGACAGAGAAACGCACAGCCCTTGTTCCCATTCCAATGTACTCCTGTTCTGTTAGAACTGGGAGTACAAAAAATGAGGGGGTGGAGGAGGAGGAAGGGGGTTTGGAGATTTATTATTTTATTTTTTTTAATAATATATTTATAATTACGAGGAGGAAGGGTGTTTGGAGGTGGGGCGGATGTTGGGGGATCCTGTACGATTATGCTAATTTCCAAAGGTCACCTCTCACTAAGCTGACAAGGGAAACGAGCAGACAAACAAAACAATCCCATAATAAAATAAAAATAAAATAAAGACAAAAGTTTAATGACATGCACAAACCAAATGCGTTCAGCTGCTTTTTGCTTTACACACACACACATACACACACACACACACACACACACACACGCACGCACGCACGCACACACACACACACACGCACGCACACACGCACGCACGCACACACATGCACATGCACACACACACACACACACACACACACACATACAGACAGACACACACACAGACACACACATACACACACACACACACACACACACACACACACACACACACACACACACACACGCACGGCATCACTATAAGAAACACACAAACTCATTTGTAGTGGTCTTAAAGACCCACCAGATGACGTGTCAAAATCACGGGTTTCACGTGTTTTCCCTCTATTAGTTGGTAAGAAATCTTGTTTTGGCCAGGTTTGATTCCCATACAAATGCCCCCAAATTGAAAACGAAACATCAATTTAAAGAGCAGCATCAATTTGAAGTTGGGGGCATTTGTATGTGGGTCACGGCTAACCAGAAAATAACCAAGGGACTTGTGGTGGGTGGTGGGTCAGTGTGTCTTTAAAACATCCCATGAATAAAATAAAAGCCCAAATTAAACAGTGACACCCCGTAGATTAGTGAGACCAAGACCAATAATTATAGTCTCCCACCATTGTTAACCGTCTCGCCGCCAAAGTTGCATTTTTAGCACCACAGTGATTTAACACCTATGTCACCAAAAAGGCATCAAATTGGGGTCTATTATCCAAAGACCCTATTGTCTTAGTTTTGCGAAGTAAGGATAGACCTTATTTTATATATGTCACAGAAGAATCCCCAATATACGGCAGATGGATTCTGTTCCCTATCCAGGTAAATTTAATGGACATTTTTGGCTGAAATATGGGTGGCGGTGAAAGGGTTAAGGAATAAACGACTAGTTGAAAAGCGGATGGTTACAGCAACAAGACCTTGAAAATCATCAAGACCTTGAAAATCATCCAAAATAAGACCTTGAAAAATCATCCACAATAAGGTCTTAAATGGGAGGGAGTTGTACAAGGGAGATAATTTTAATACTTACAAAAGAATGGCAATGTCTCAGAGAAGTAGGTCATGTGTCAAAATCACGGGTTTCACGTGTTTTCCCTCTAATAGCTGGTAAGAAATCTTGTTTTGACCAGGTTTGACTCCCATACAAATGTTCCCAAATTGAAAACGAAACATCATTTTAAAGAGCAGTCTCAATTTGAAGTTGGGGACATTTGTATGTGGGTCACAGCTACCTAGAAAAAAACACACCAAGGGACTTAATCGTGGTGCGTCAGTGTGTCTTTAAGTGGGAAGGAGTCTTATAGCAAAAAAGAAGGGGGGGGGGGGTCCTGTAAGGGAGGTTCCACTGTACCGCCTCTCCAGACAAGACCAAGTGTTCATCTCGAGACAGAGGACTGGACCCTCCAGACTCCAGGCATCACATGTTCACAAAGTTCCACATTGGAGATTCCCTTCTTCTGTGGTGCCGCTGACATGACAGTAGAACGTCTACACCAGGAACGTCACTTCTTCTTCTTCTTCTGTGTTCCCAGGCCATATGGCCATAATGCGTAAGGTACGTATGAGTCCGGTTTTCAGTTTTCACTGGTCTCCCCGCTGCGTACAGCCGACACATTCGGATTTCGGAGGAGCTCAAGGAAGAAAAATTATTTGGAAGATTTTTTTGGAAAAAAGGCAGGAGAATGGACCAATAAGTCAGAAAGATAGTAGATGACAGAAAGCAAAGGAAAAAGGCAGAGTCAAAGAGAGTGGCAGATTAGAGGAAGTTACAAGCACAGAACTTCCAGAAGGTGCGGGAACTATTTTTTTACGAAAGATCCCCCACCCCCGGGTATCCCCACGGGGAGTAGGAACGTCACACATTCCAGAACCTCAGAGACGAAACATGGCCGTCTGACACACCAGTTCGGGAGAAAATCTTCGGCTCGTTGGAGAGTCTTCGACTGATGGCAGCCTTCACTTGTGCCACAGGTGTTTCTGTCTGAGGGATCAAGAAGCAGACATTCTGGGACTCTCTTCTGAGGCATAATATAAGACCGTAAGGCGAGAGCCTGTGGCTTTATAACCCCATATCCATAGATAACAATGTTCCAAATGGGAAAGAGGTGGGTGGGATGAACGGCGTGAGCTTTTTCTTCTTCTCTTCTTCTTGATTGTTTTCTCTCGTAATATTTGTAAAGCGCTCTGAGGATGACTTTTTATCATCGAAGAGCGCTATAGAAGCTTTATTGTTTGTGGCTCAAGCCACAAACCTATTACTCACTTTGTCGGTCGGTCGGTCGGTCGGTCTGTCGGTCCAAAATTGTCGCACATTTTGACAAAATTGTCGCACTTCAAATCGAGGCTACACTTCAAAATTGAGGCCGCTCTTTAAAATGATGTATTTTAAAAGCGTACAAAATAATAAACATACGTAATACAGACACTACAACAGACACGACGAGTATGCGGTGCTTCTTTTGATGAGTATAAGTAGGATACATAGTTTTAAATATTTTCCAAAAGATATAAAAAGTTACGAAATGGTGCAGAGATAGCATTCTGGCTTACAGATTAAAAATTATTGAAAAGCCAGGGGAGGTGACTCATGGTTGGAGTGGTAAAAATAGACCGCGTGCCACAAACTATTGCGATTTCGCGCTTGTTTATTATTATTATTATTATTATTATTATTATCATTATTATTATATGTGCCCAAGAGGACGTAAAAGTTGAAATTTCGCTTCGTCTGTGGCTTTGTCTGGAGATGCACTGGGCGCGCCTGTCCTTGGTGGAGGCTGTTAGATGCGTGCTGGTTTATGAGTGTTTTTTGTTTGTTTTGCTGTGCAGTCATGGAAAACGAAACGGGTTGGTACACCCATGAGGACAATCCGCAAGGACTCCGATGGTCACCAAGCCTTTGAATACTTAATAGAATGTCCCTTGTGTGCCTGCTCCCAGGCACTGGTGCACGGTCAACACGGATTTCCAGGGCTGGAGCAAGGCTGCTCTCGTGTTGATGGGGCAGGCGTGGCTGTCGCATCTCTGGGTCCCATCAGCACCTTCGTCTCTCGGAGAAGGCAGGTCTACCCGGATCAGCTTTCTACAGCTTCTTTGTCCAGTAGAAATGTGTTCTAATACAACTGTAGACAAAAATGACCATGTTTTTTCTCGTTTTTCTACGGAGGGTCAATGGTCACCGTAACAGTGGTGTAGAGTGGCATAGAGGTAAAGCGTTCGCCTCATGTCAAGTAAACCCGAGTTCGAACCTGGGTACGGGGGATTTTTCCTCTCACTTTGCACCAGGCCTTACGGTCTGAACGTGGAGTCTTTCGGATGAGACGATAAACCGAGGTCCCGTGTGCCCATGCACTTAGCACACGTTAATCCCAGTGGCAACGAAAAAGTTGTCATTTGGTTAAAATTTACCCACCACCCTTTCCTTCTTCATTAGTCGCACGAGAATCCCATGCAAAAAAACCCACCAAAAAAACTGGGTGACGCGCCTCTGGCTGCGACGCGCTCTCCAGGTGGGCCCATGGGAGCAATCCGAATTTCACAGAGACGCCTCCATGACTATAAGGTACCCAATACCTACTACAGGGAATGTAATGCCCAAAGAGAAAGTATTAACATAATTATTATTTGCTTTGCCTTGTTTTCATTTGCTTTGCTCTCTCTCTCTCTCTCTCTCTCTCTCTCTCTCTCTCTCTCTCTCTCTCTCTCTCTCTCTCTCTCTCTCTCTCTCTCTCTCTCTCTCTCTCTCCTCTCTCTGCTCTCATGTATGGGTGTGTATGTGTGTTTATGTGTGCATGCATGATTAAGCACACGCGTTGTGTGTGTGTGTGTGTGTGTGCGTGTGTGTGTGTGTGTGTGTGTGTGTGTGTGTGTGTGTGTGTGTGTGTGTGTGTGTGTGTGTGTGTGTGTGTGTGGTGTATTCGGGCGTGAGTACTCGAGTGTTTGACCTAACATAGGATTACATCCGTGCGCATGGTTGGACATAGCAGTATGTATTTAGGTGTGTATGTGAGTGTGTGTGTGCGTCAAGGTCAAAGTCAACATTTTATTTAAAGATGGACATTGAATAAGAAAACATACATGCTTCTTTTTCCATCAAGCCATCTATAAACAGAAGCATAAACCAAACATACATGCACGAAACATAAACTATACTGGTTAAGGACATAGAAAAAGAGAGAGCAAAAATATTTACAGAAGCATATAAATATTTACAGAAAGAAAAGGAGCATACAAATATTTACAGCAACAAACAGAAAGCATAAGAAATAGCAATACAACATCAACATGTGTGTATGTGTGCGTGCGTGCGTGTTAGTGTGTGTATATTTGTGCTTGCGCACGCGACCCAGAGAAAAGTATGTAAGCATACATGCCTGAACGCGCTTGCATGGATGTGGGAACGCGCATAAATGCCAGTGAACGTGTGAAGGACTGTAGACTAATTTGGTAAAATATGACTTTTTGTGCACTGGATGGCAGAGAACAATGCGTGACATCCTGTGAAGTATGGATACCAGGGTTTACAGAGCTTGTTGAGCTTTGTTTTTTGTTTGTGGCACAAGCCACAAAAAACCTATAACTCACTTTGTCGGTCGGTCGGTCGGTCTGTCCAAAATTGTCGCACATATTTTAAAAGAGAAAAAAATACTTGGACATAAAGTAACGTTTCAGTTGTCATATCTACATATCTACAGTCCTGACGACGAAAATGGTGTTTTACGTCCTCTTGGTCTGAATCAGACACATATGGGACATTTGTAAATACAAATATGGTGGGAACAATACTGGAGGCAATGCCGGAGGCAGTACGAAACCAGTAAAGTCCCATTTAATTTTTTTTTAATACAGATAGGTGTAGCGGTAACCACGCCTCGGTTAAACCTCATCGGCTATGGCACCGCTAGAAGTATTTAATTGTGGAATAATATATATATATCTACAGTCCTTATGTTGTTGTTGTTGTTGCAGGAAAGTTTTACGTCCTCACAGCCGTAGCTCTTAGGGACAAGTAGTTCTGGTGCTGTAGTCTTCGATGTAGCAGGTACACCTGGAAATTGGTTCATCAACGTTGTTCTTTGGAAAGGGTCGGGTGGGAGGAGCTGGAGTAGAGTCACTTGGAGTCTTGTCGTAGACTCGTCATAGTTGGTGTTGTCCAAACGGGCCCCCTAAAAAAAAAAGAAAAAAAAAAAGGCTGTCTTTAGGGCTACAGGGCGGCCTTCTTCGTGCTCAGGTGCTGCCAGTTCACAATGCAGGCTTCAGGATGACGACGACTCGGATGTTGACACGCAGCAGTGGCTCATTGCGTACATCGACGGATGGGTGGGAGGGGGGGTCACCGACCCACACTCACGAGCCACCACACAAGTGAGTCCATGCAGGGGTTTCAGTCCCAAAAACGGCCACACCGTCGACCACGTACTGTCGCGCCCTCAGTCAAAACCGCCGTCACCCGTCGTCCCTCACTGCAGTCCAACAGCAGTCCAACAGCAGTCCAACAGCACCCCGTCGCTGGAAGGATGACTGCCCCGCCCAAGACGCAAGGAGAGAGTCAGTAAAATCGACCCTCTCCCTACGGACTTGGAATAGAACAGTCCTTACGTATATATGGAAAGAATTATATACTGAACAGAGCACATAATCGTCATTTTAAAGCGTACAAAATAATAAACATACGTAATACAGACATTGCAACAGACACGACGAGTATGCGGTGCTTCTTTCGATGAGTATAAGTAGGATAAATAGCTTTAAATGTTTTCCAAAAGATATAAAAAGTTACGAAATGGTGCAGAGATAACATTCTGGTTTACAGATTAAAATTATTGAAAAGCCAGGGGAAGCGACTCAGTGTATATAATGATTGCAGTGGTAAAAATAGACCGCACTTCAAATCGAGGCTGCTCTTTAAAATGATGTTTCGTTTTCAATTGTCGCACGCCACAAACGATTGCGAATCCGCGCTTGTTTGAATCACAAATTACTTTTTTCATGATTTTTTTAAACTTAAAATAAAAAGCAGACTTTCTCGTGATTAATTTTCTCTCTCCTGTTATTTCTTTCTTTCCCTTTTTTTGGGCTCACTCGTGTTAACGAAGTTAGCACGAAGTGAGTCTATAGTATGATAGTTGTTCGGTTGTGTGTCTGTGTGTATGTATGTGTGTGTGTGTGTGTGTGTGCGTGTGCGTGCGTGCGCATGCGTGTGTGTGTGTGTGTGTGTGTGTGTGTGTGCGTGTGCGCGTGTGTGTGTGTGTGTGTGTGTGTGTGTGTGTGTGTGTGTGTGTGTGTGTGTGTGTGTGTGTGTGTGTGTGTGTGTGTGTGTGTGTGTGTGTGTGTGTGTGTGTGTGTGTGTGTGAGTTGCGTCCATGGTCTAATCTCCAAACTTTAACGTTGGCATTTTCTCGGGAAATAGAAGGCATACATTGTTCAAACTTTGCACACATATAGATGTCTATGCAAGCTTTCAAACAATAATGATTTGAATAATTAAATATTTAAAACAACACTGTAAACAGATAGTATTTCAGATTAGTGGGTTAGAGAGTATTCAACAGGCAACATGAGTTAAGAAACTCATCAACTCTAAAAGCCTCGATAGCTCATTGGTAGAGTGTCTGTCTGTCATGCCAATGATTCCGGGTCCGTTCTCGGCACGGGCACTTTTTTTAAATTTTTATTATTTTAGTTGTTTCCATTAGGGGAAGACGGGGTAAAAAGCGCATGGGCGGGTAAAAAGCCCACCCCAATTATCTCATGAAATGAAGCAAATTTCAGTCTCATTTTGCCCATGAGACGAGCGTTAATGTCTAGCATTCGTCTCATGGGCAAATTTGACTGAAATTTTCTTTATTTCATGAGATAATTGGGGTGGGCTTCTTACCCACCCATGCGCTTTTTACCCCGTCTTCCCCTAACGATAGTTTCATTGTACTTTAGACGCCCCCCTCAATCTTTGTTTGTTGTTGTCCCACATGTTCCTGTTCGAGTGAGCCTTGAAGGCTTTGCCTCTTGTTAGAATTATTATTTTTCACTTTTGGTGAAAGATAGAATTTGGGATGTGACAGTAAATGTGGTGGTGGGGACATACTGACGTGTCCCCGTCTTTATGTGTCTCCGTCTCTATGTGTTTCTGTCTCAATGTACACCCTTCTCCACGTTTCCATGTGTCCCCTTCTCTATATGTTTCTGTCTCAGAGTGTCCCCGTATCTATGTGTCCCCTTCTCTATATGTTTCTGTCTCAATTTGCCCCCATCTCTGTGTGTCCCTCTCTCTATATGTTTCTGTCTCAATGTGCCCCTGTCTCTATGTGTCCCATTGTCTAATTATATGTCTGTCTCAATGTGCCCCCGTTTCTATGTGTCCCCTCCTCTATATGTTTCTGTCTTAGAGTGTCCCCGTCTCTATGTGTCCCCGTCTCTATATATGTTTGATCTATGTGTCCCCTTCTCTATGTGTCTGTCTCAATATGCCCCCAACTCTATGTGTCCCCATCTCTATGTGTCCCCGTCTCTACATGTGTCTGTCTGAATATGCCCCCTTCTCTATATGTTGTCTCAATGTGCCCCTGTCTCTATGTGTCCCCATCTCTCTATGTTTCTGTCTCAATGTGTCCCCGTCCCTATGTGTCCCCATCTCTATATGTTTCTGTCTCAATGTGTCCCCGTCCCTATGTGTCCCCATCTCTATATGTTTCTGTCTCAATGTGTCCCCGTCCCTATGTGTCCCCATCTCTATATGTTTCTGTCTCAATGTGTCCCCGTCCCTATGTGTCCCCATCTCTATATGTTTCTGTCCCCGTCCCTATGTGTCCCCCCATCTCTATGTTTCTGTCTCAATGTGTCCCCGTCCCTATGTGTCCCCATCTCTATATGTTTATGTCTCAATGTGTCCCCGTCCCTATGTGTCCCCTTCTTTACGTGTTTCTGACTCAATGTGTCCCCGTCCCTATGTGTCCCCATCTCTCTATGTTTCTGTCTCAATGTGTCCCCGTCCCTATGTGTCCCCTTCTTTACGTGTTTCTGACTCAATGTGTCCCCGTCCCTATGTGTCCCCATCTCTATGTTTCTGTCTCAATGTGTCCCCGTCCCTATGTGTCCCCACATCTCTATGTTTCTTTCTCAATGTGTTCCCGTCCCTATGTGTCCCCATCTCTCTATGTTTGTGTCTCAATGTGTCCCCGTCCCTATGTGTCCCCATCTCTCTATGTTTCTGTCTCAGTGTGTCCCCGTCCCTATGTGTCCCCATCTCTCTATGTTTCTGACTCAATGTGTCCCCGTCCCCATGTGTCCCCATCTCTTTATATGTTTCTGTCTCAATGTGTTCCCGTCCCTATGTGTCCCCATCTCTCTATATGTTTCTGTCTCAATGTGTCCCCGTCCCTATGTGTCCGCATCTCTCTCTATGTTTCTGTCTCAATGTGTCCCCGTCCCTATGTGTCCCCATCTCTCTATGATTCTGTCTCAATGTGTCCCCGTCCCTATGTGTCCCCATCTCTCTATATGTTTCTGTCTCAATGTGTTCCCGTCCCTATGTGTCCCCATCTCTCTATGTTTCTGTCTCAATGTGTCCCCGTCCCTATGTGTCCCCTTCTTTACGTGTTTCTGACTCAATGTGTCCCCGTCCCTATGTGTCCCCATCTCTATATGCTTCTGCCTCAATGTGTCCCCGTCCCTATGTGTCCCCATCTCTATATGCTTCTGCCTCAATGTGTCCCCGTCCCTATGTGTCCCCATCTCTATATGCTTCTGCCTCAATGTGTCCCCGTCCCTATGTGTCCCCATCTCTATATGCTTCTGCCTCAATGTGTCCCCGTCCCTATGTGTCCCCATCTCTATATGCTTCTGCCTCAATGTGTCCCCGTCCCTATGTGTCCCCATCTCTATATGCTTCTGCCTCAATGTGTCCCCGTCCCTATGTGTCCCCATCTCTATATGCTTCTGCCTCAATGTGTCCCCGTCCCTATGTGTCCCCATCTCTATGTTTGTGTCTCAATGTGTCCCCGTCCCTATGTGTCCCCATCTCTCTATGTTTCTGTCTCAATGTGTCCCCGTCCCTATGTGTCCCCTTTCCTATATGTTTTTGTATCAACGTGCCCCCGTCTCCGTGTGCCCCCGTCTCTGTGTGTCCCGGTCTCTATGTGCCCACTGTTCTGAGTGTCTCTCTCTATGTATTTCTGCCTTTATTCTTTCCCGCATTGACTATTGCAACTCTCTTCTCTGTGGCTGTCCTCAGTATCTCCTGCAACGTGTTCAAAAACTGCAAAGCAGTGCAGCGCGCCTCACTCTCAAGATTCCACGTTCTGATCCTATGGGAGATGGGAAAGCCCAGATTTCTGGCATTCTTAGGGGAAGACGGGGTAAAAAGCGCATGGGCGGGTAAGAAGCCCACCCCAATTATCTCATGAAATAAAGAAAATTTCAGTCAAATTTACGAATGCTAGACATTAACGCTCGTCTCATGGGCAAAATAAGACTGAAATTTGCTTCATTTCATGAGATAATTGGGGTGAGCTTCTTACCCGCCCATGCGCTTTTTACCCCGTCTTCCCCCTACATGCCCCTAAAGGGTCAGCCGCACGTCCACTAAAATCGCACGACTGTACGACTGTGGACGCGTGGCTGGCCCTTAACAAATACATATTATGCTTCATTGGAAGGAAAGAATGGGGTAGTATGATGGTTGAGGGGAGAGGGGTGGAGGGTTGGGGGGAAAGGGGTGGAGGGTTGAGGCGAGAGGAGTGGGTCGGGGGATGGGGGGGGGGGAGGCGATGGTGATGGTTGTCCGAAAACTTGTGGAGGGGGGGAGGGGGGATAAATGAAGGATAGGAAGGCTGAGATTTGGCCAAACAAGCACCGAGTTAGACAATGATGGAGGATGAAGACAAACTAACATGATGGGAGGGAAAAACCCAACTACCGACTATTTTGTCAAGATGGCAGCCAGTTTGGGTGGTTGTGTGCGCGTCCCTTGCAAGATGAAAGCAGTTCGTCAGTCAACTTGTGTGCGGGGCAGGACGACACATTATGAATGTTTGCGACAGTTTTACGACAGTCCGACAAGCGTGGAGGTCACAACTGATTCATGTTCAGGTGACGGCAGACGACAATTCAAGCATCTCTTGATCACGTTGGCGTGAGATTCTGCGTGACATCCGTGCTGTTTTGTTGAGCGCAAGGTTGACGTTTATTTCCTCACACATTCATATTATATCTTTTTGTTTATGTTTAAAAAAAAGATATGGTTCATCCAACGAACTCCCTTGAACCAAAGACTGTACAGGGGAAGATAAACATCCGGTCTCTTTTCCCTATATGAGTAGTGAGGACAGAAACACTGGTTATGTCCCTTTGAAACGTGACACATTTTACACATCGATAGGCCAGCTGAATTCTCCGTTCAAGTTCCAGTCCGAGTTTTTGGATAGCCTCCACTGTGAATAGTGTACACGTCCGCACTAACGATAACTCTATCAGCCCGGTTCGCCGAGCTTTTAAGTAATCCATCTTACCCTTTTAGAATATCTTTGCTTGAACTTGCATGACTGAAAAACACAAAACCAACAGACCAAGAAAGAAAAATCATTTGAAAAAGCAATGGAACACGTACAAGTTTATACGCAAAACAACCGGTTGCTATAATTTTTAAAGGGACTAAAATAACATGCTATATCAAAGCAGAGATAGAAGTCTGTTGGAGTATAAATCTTTAAAATAATTATGTATAAATCATTATTGGGTCATTATTGTGACCTTTACTAGCAGATCTGACAGAAATGGGAACATTTCCTGTACCTAAAATCGCATAAACGTGTCTTTTTTTAAATATTTTTATAAATGAAATTCTACGCACATATGGAAACACACACAAAAACCCCATGTTCGTGAAGCTTTATTGTTAGAGCAATTTATTTTAAGGGCGCAGGCATAGTTGAAGAAGTATATACCAAAACATGTTTTGAAAAGTTTGTAATACAAAATGTATTTATTTTGTAGAGTAAACATGGTTGCATCACGTAGAGTAAACATTGTTGCATCACACTGTAAAATGATTTTTATAATAAAGAAGTAGTTTTGTTGAAATTCGGTGTTAAATTTGGTATAATTGAGGAAACAAAAAAGACAAAATGACGCTCAGAAGTTGACAAACCAGTGGTGCTTTTTTCACAATTACCCAAGCAAATTAGCATCAAAAGAAGATTGAATCGGCTGAAGAAGAAAACGACTCCATGTATGTAAGTGTGACGTAAGTGTCCCGCGCGACCCGCTTTCTTTATTCCTTATCTACACCCCCCCCCCCCCCCCCCCCTCTTCTCCCCTCCCCACCCCCTCTCCTTTTCATTTCTCTGTCCAGCCGCCACGTTAATTGCCCGGCTGCTTCAAACGAACGCCGCGGAAGGGCGTTATCTCTTTCTCCCCGGTCGGCATGTAACCCCTACCGAGGTTATCTCCCTTCACCCCCCCCCCCCCCCCTATCCTTTTCTACCGTCTCATCACAAGAAAGTGACAACCGAGGTTATCTCCCTTTGAACACGGTTTTTCCTTTTGAATCACAAGGTTAGGAATGTCCGGAATGTGATAAGGATGGAATAGGCGCGTGATTGTTCGGTACATTTAGAACAGCAATCTTGTGACGTGTCGACTGCTATCAACCAATAGCAGGCTTTCATTGTTTGAAAGTGAAGGCTATAATTGGAGTGGTGAGAAAAAGTTGTCACACAAGATGCTGAAACGTAGCTAGAGCAACACTCACAACCAGTCATCATAAGCCCACTACAGGGCATTGTGGGCCGGACGATCATCCCGGACTCCACCAAGCACCAAGACGGGTCCGTCGCCAAGACAACCCGCACCCAGAATCCGCGAGGAGACCACGCTTGAACCGTGCCATCCCGCGAAGCCGTAACCGGAACGACTGGGAGCTACTCTCACCTGACGAGCAAGCCCAGAACTTCAAACAGCTAAGTCTACCTGACTGCGCCAATCATTTGAACTTTCCTACGGACACCGAATATAATTAGTAACCCTTCCGGCATGGGGCGAACCTTATAGAAAGACAAAAGTCTTGTGAATCCTTTCGGATTTCATTGTGTTTTTTTTATTCATATTTTGTTTTGGCGCCATTGAGCTGCTTTATTATTATTGTTGCATAATCTTATGCAGATTTTGGGAGTAAATAAAATACAAGTGTCAAATAATCCTGAACCCTTTGGTCAGACTGATGAGAGTGGGAGTCTTGTAATTTCATGTAAACCCCTACTTCTCTCTGTCTGCCATTTAGAGCAATTCAACCACTTGTATTTCTTACAACCATCTGACGAGCCAGAACCCGGGCACAAATATAAATTTATTAGATGAAAAGGGGCCGGGAAAGTTGCTCATCTCCCATACCCTAGAGAAGTGGGCTAAAGGCAAATTATCTAAAGTCTTCCCTAGGGACTTAGCCTTTTAACCCATTACCTCGTCATAGTAAGCAAGAAACAGGAGGCATACGTGTGTGTTTATGTATTAGCAAGGCAAGGCAAGGCAAATGTTTTATTTCATACCCACTTGGGGCACAGAAATATAAAACAAAGTACACACATAGATAAACAATCGAACATCAAAACAGAGTGATGTCTATATTATGAACGACAAGGAAATAACTAGGACAAATATACCTATATCATTATTACAAAAAACAAACAAACATGTTACATTTTGTCCATACAAGTCATCGAAAAGAATTGTTTATAACTGTAACAAAGTGCTTAAGCTTAATCAAAAGTTTCTTATTTTTTGAGGAAAACAAAGCATTAAATTTATACGCATTTGGTCGCACACTCGAATCAATTAATGTCTCTTTCAGAACACAACCACACGCTCCATTCACAGACCAAGAGGACACTTAACAGTGATTGACGCTCAATTCACAGACCAGGACACTTAACAGTGATTGACGCTCCATTCACAGACCAGGACACTTAACAGTGATTGACGCTCCATTCACAGACCAGGACACTTAACAGTGATTGACGCTCCATTCACAGACCAGGACACTTAACAGTGATTGACGCTCCATTCACAGACCAGGACACTTAACAGTGATTGACGCTCCATTCACAGACCAGGACACTTAACAGTGATTGAAACTGTAGATTATTCTTGATTTTCAGTGTCCGACGTTTGTGAATTTTTACGGTTTCTGCTCGTTTTGCAACCATAACGTATACACATATGGACACATTTTGATAATATTTGGTACGCTTGTTCACAATTTTTATTTCCCATTCTTGATGCTATATCTTAAGTATTATTATATGTGGTGTTATATGAGAGAGAAAATGGAGTTTTACGTCCTCTTGGTCTGAATCAGACACATATGGGACATTTGTAAATACAAATATGGTGGGAACAATACTGGAGGCAATGCCCGGAGGCAGTACGAAACCAGTAAAGTCCCGATTTTTAAAAATTAATACAGATAGGTGTAGCGGTAACCACGCCTCGGTTCAACCTCATCGGCTATGGCACGCTACAAGTATTTAATAATGTGGTGTTATATGTGTATATTATGTTTGTATATTGCAAACGCCTAGGGCATTAAATTGATTAGGAGTGCTAAATGTGTTGTAATAATAATAATAATAATAATAATAATAATAATAATAACAATAATTAAGAGATCTGGCTTTCGTCATATCAACATGTTAAAAGATGCATTGGTTTTGAAGTTGTTGCACCATGCATTATGAAAAATAATGAGAAAAACAGTGAACATTACCAATAACGCATTAAAAAAAAGAACCAGGACAGTTATAAAAAACTGATACATATGTATATCCAACGCATCATTGCTGAATTACTCTTCTTACTTAGTTTCTTCTTCTTCTTCTTCTTCTTCTTCTTCTTCTTCTTCTTCTTCTTCTTCTTCTTCTTCTTCTTCTTCTTCTTCTTCTTATTCTTCTTCTTATTATTTTTCTTCTTCTTCTTCTAAACTCTGTAAATGTTTCTGTACGGAAACCCCGTGAATAAGTAAAAGAAAGAAGAAAAATAATAAGCGCACGCGTTTACGCACGGAAACGCGTGCGCTTATTATTTTCCGTACGGGGTTTCCGTATTTAGTTGTGTGTACGTGTGCTAAGTGTTGTTGAGTACGCCTATTTGCTATTTGGTATAAAATATTCTAGTCACAGAGACTTATCTCTGTGAAATTCGGGCTGCTCTCCCCGGGAGAGCGCGTTGCCGCAAGTGCAGCGCCTACCCATTTTTGTTGTTGGTGTTTGGTATATTCTAGTCACAGAGACTTATCTCTGTGAAATTCGGGCTGTTCTCCCCCGGACAGCGCGTCGCCGCAAGTGCAGCGCCTACCCTACTGATACTGTCTGTGTGATCCATGTCAGCTCAGTGTGGACTGATTCTGTCTGTGTGATCCATGTCAGCTCAGTGTGGACTGATTCTGTCTGTGTGATCCATGTCAGCTCAGTGTGGACTGATTCTGTCTGTGTGATCCATGTCAGCTCAGTGTGGACTGATTCTGTCTCTGTGTGATCCATGTCAGCTCAGTGTGGACTGATTCTGTCTGTGTGATCCATGTCAGCTCAGTGTGGACTGATTCTGTCTCTGTGTGATCCATGTCAGCTCAGTGTGGACTGATTCTGTCTGTGTGATCCATGTCAGCTCAGTGTGGACTGATTCTGTCTCTGTGTGATCCATGTCAGCTCAGTGTGGACTGATTCTGTCTGTGTGATCCATGTCAGCTCAGTGTGGACTGATTCTGTCTGTGTGATCCATGTCAGCTCAGTGTGGACTGATTCTGTCTGTGTGATCCATGTCAGCTCAGTGTGGACTGATTCTGTCTGTGTGATCCATGTGAGCTCAGTGTGGACTGATTCTGTCTGTGTGATCCATGTAAGCTCAGTGTGGACTGATTCTGTCTCTGTGTGATCCATGTCAGCTCAGTGTGGACTGATTCTGTCTGTGTGATCCATGTCAGCTCAGTGTGGACTGATTCTGTCTCTGTGTGATCCATGTCAGCTCAGTGTGGACTGATTCTGTCTGTATGATCCATGTCAGCTCAGTGTGGACTGATTCTGTCTGTGTGATCCATGTCAGCTCAGTGTGGACTGATTCTGTCTGTGTGATCCATGTCAGCTCAGTGTGGACTGATTCTGTCTCTGTGTGATCCATGTCAGCTCAGTGTGGACTGATTCTGTCTCTGTGTGATCCATGTCAGCTCAGTGTGGACTGATTCTCAGCTCAGTGTGGACTGACTCTGTGTGATCCATGTCAGCTCAGTGTGGACTGATTCTGTCTGTGTGATCCATGTCAGCTCAGTGTGGACTGATTCTGTCTGTATGATCCATGTCAGCTCAGTGTGGACTGATTTCTCAGCTCAGTGTGGACTGATTCTGTCTCTGTGGGATCCATATCAGCTCAGTGTGGACAGATTCTGTCTGTGTGATCCATGTCAGCTCAGTGTGGACTGATTCTGTCTCTGTGTGATCCATGTCAGCTCAGTGTGGACTGATTCTGTCTGTGTGATCCATGTCAGCTCAGTGTGGACTGATTCTGTCTGTGTGATCCATGTCAGCTCAGTGTGGACAGATTCTGTCTGTGTGATCCATGTCAGCTCAGTGTGGACTGATTCTGTCTGTGTGATCCATGTCAGCTCAGTGTGGACTGATTCTCAGCTCAGTGTGGACTGACTCTGTGTGATCCATGTCAGCTCAGTGTGGACTGATTCTGTCTGTGTGATCCATGTCAGCTCAGTGTGGACTGATTCTGTCTCTGTATGATCCATGTTAGCTCAGAGTGGTCGGATTCTGTCTGTGTGATCCGTATCAGCTCAGAGTTGTCTGATTCTGCCTGTGTGATCCGTATCAGCTCGGTCTCATCTACTTCACAGACACGACATTGAGCTAATCACGGACTCACAGGTCTTTCACGCTCACATGCGTAGGCGGATACATCACTTTTCGCCCAATCACCTTTTGCCCAAGTCTTTGTTCTCGTTGCGTATCAGTGAGTACCTCCGAGTCGAAGCTCAGCAAACGGAATGTGCCACGGTTCGCCCAAATTGCTCTAGCACTGTTCGCCCAAAATGGTTTCCTAAGCGCGAACAGTGAGAACAGTAATCAAACCCTAACCCTAACCCTAACCCTATTTCTTTCTTTTTTAAATATCTGTTTGATTCAACCATTAAATTATTGATTCAATTCCCTGATTTCCTTGCATGATTTTTGGGCGGAACGTGATGGATGTAAACCGGTATAATTTCCAATTGGGTGAAAGGTGATTGGGCAAAACGTGATTGGGCGAAAGGTGATTTGGCGAAAGGTGATTGGGCAAAACGTGATGCACCGGCGTAGGCACACCCACTCTATATATATTTCTTTTACTAGTCCATTTTTAATTGTGTTTTTTGTATTATTTGTTTTTCTTTTATCCATGGCAAGGACAGATTGTGAGAATAGGCATCGCCTACAATTTGTATCCTTGTCAAATAAAGTTGTCCAGTGTCCAGTGTCTTTTAGATCCCTCCCCCCCCCTCTTCAGGACTCTCTCTCTCTCTCTCTCTCTCTCTCTCTCTCTCTCTCTCTCTCTCTCTCTCTCTCTCCTCTCTCTCTCTCTCTCTCAAAACAACCAGATATTTCTGATAATAACACACTTTTGGGGCAGAAAGGATCGTTTGTACACTTCAATACTTCTGTGTAAAGTAAATAAACGCCTATTGTTCAATAATAAGTCACATTCTGAGAATTGATGATTTGACCCCCTTCCACCTAAAATTGCCCCTAGGGGGTAAGTGAGCTAGGGACAACACGACTCATTCTGTGGCGACGGGTCACAATTGTCGAGAGGCCGCTGACAAAACTGCCTACATATTGGACTGATTCTGTCTGTGTGATCCATGTCAGCTCAGTGTGGACAGATTCTGTCTGTGTGATCCATGTCAGCTCAGTGTGGACTGATTCTGTCTCTGTGTGATCCATGTCAGCTCAGTGTGGACTGATTCTGTCTGTATGATCCATGTCAGCTCAGTGTGGACTGATTCTCAGCTCAGTGTGGACTGACTGTGTGATCCATGTCAGCAAAAGCTTCATTTTATTTATTTGAACATTATTGTAACTTATCAGATCTAACATGCCAAAGCCAAAGGATAGACACATGCAAAAGAAAATAATGATTTTTAAAGCATTTGTTAAAATATGCAATTTAAAAGAAATATAAAAAAGAGTTTTGCTGATACAAATTAGTATTATTTCTAGAATACTGCATGCTTTTAACACATTCCTGCCAAACTTGAAGTCTGTGGCTGAAGAATTACCAGATATATAAAAATAAGAAGATAATAGTTCTAGGTACGTTGGAGGGGTTAAATTAATAAGAACATGAAAAAGAAAAACAACCCACCTTGAGAATATTACAATATACAACAGTCTGCTGAACAGAGCTCACAATTAAACTGATGATATCAACTCAGAAGGCAACAAAAGCCATCCCTTCTACAGTCACTCTGGGTTGACAAAGATCAGCAGAAACTGGTCGAAATATGTGACAGAGTATAGGAAAACCAGGCTAAAGTCGGAAATTATCACTTTTGACGTTTTTTTTAATGTAATCTGAATGTTTAAATTCTACAGACTGAAAAGCAAAAAACCCAGAATTGGTCTATCTGCAATAGTCTTTTTTCTATAATTTTGCTAAAGTTGACAAAATACACAGAATCAAGTATAACTAAGCTACCTGTTTTTGTGCATTGCTAAGGATGTCTCTCAGCGACTTTAGCTGGGTTTTCCCATTTTTTCTGTCAAATATTCCCAAGGCAAGGTACTTTTTTCTTCTTTTCTTTCTTTTCTTTTCCTTGACTCCGAGTAGGAACAAAAACAACTAGCATAGCAGAGCTGTCGCCATCGCAGAGGACACATCTAGTGTAGAGTGGCACAGTGGTAGCGCGTTCGCTTCGTGTCAAGTAAACCCGAGTTCGAACCTGGTGGGTAGAGGGGATTTTTCCTCTCACTTTGCACTAGGCCTTACGGTCTGAACGTGGAGTCTTTCGGATGAGACGATAAACCGAGGTCCCGTGTGCTCATGCACTTAGCACACGTTAAACCCA
The DNA here is from genome assembly GCA_017654935.2 of Phymorhynchus buccinoides. Classification (NCBI taxonomy): domain Eukaryota; kingdom Metazoa; phylum Mollusca; class Gastropoda; order Neogastropoda; family Raphitomidae; genus Phymorhynchus; species Phymorhynchus buccinoides. The sequence goes on along the minus strand of CM065706.1, from coordinate 32,554,859 downwards.
ATGGCAACGAAAAAGTTGTCATTTGGTCAAAATGTACCCCCCCCCCCCCCTTCCTTACTCATCAGTCACACAAAAATTGCATGCAAAAAAACAACAACAATTGGGTGGCGCACCTCTGGCTGCAACGCACTCTCCAGGTGGGAGCAACCCGAATTTCACAAAGACGCCTATGTGACTATAATGTACCTAACCAAACCTAACCATCTGGTGGTAGCGTACTTCTCTGTCACCAAGCCCAGCTCCAACAACACGCATGCTCAGCTTGCCTCCAGTCTGACTGGAAGAGCGAACGCCGAAGGCAACAATTTCCATACATATACATTAAAATAGGCTAACTTTAAAGATAGTTTGAATAATTTCAGCAAATTACACCATTTTCCTTACCCACAAGAAAAGCATTAGATATAAAAATAATTATGATAAACTTCTGTTTTTACAGTTCTCTGGAATCCCATGGAAGGCCGTTTGAATATTACGCAATAATTCAACATTAACAACCTGGCCTCCAACGGATTTGGATTCAATACCCTATAATCATGTTAGATCGGCATAAAATCCTCACCAAAAAACCCCCAACTAAGTTTTTACAGATAAGAGACCCACGCTCAGACTATTGGCCTCTGCAACTAGGGTTATTAACGCCCTTGACAGTGAGAGTGAATCCCTTGCTGGTCAGTGCTGACAAGGGCATTCACTCTTGCGAAAGGCAGCCATTTAGTGGCCTCAAATAGGGTTAGTGGCGAGAGTTATGCCCTTGTTTGGTCAGTGCTCAACCATCTTCCCCCACCCACCAAGGGTATTCACTCTTGCAAAAGGTGTTCTTTGCAGTAGCCAATAAGGCGAAGAAACCTGCCATCTTTAGCCTTCAACTCTTCTTCTGCCTAGGGCACAAATGCCCCTCCATGACGCTGCCTATACGTTATTGCCAGCGTTCCAGCTGGGCGCCTGGAAACGTCTTCCACGTGGTTGTCTATTTTCAGAACCTATATCAGTACATTCCCGTTAACCCGGATCCGGCTCATAAGAGTTTTCAAGAGGTTTTGATTTCTGGCTTGCAACCAGCTTTCCAGTGCGACGTCATAACATATTTTCAGTTTGCTTTGACCTTGCCTCTCTTGAAATCAACCAATCATTGCATAGCTTACATTCAGCTTTGGTTGTAGAAGGGGGTCAAAGATCGGAATGTGAAATCTTCCTTCTTTCTATGTGTTAGCTGTTTTCGTCAATAGGAGACAAACGACGAAGGTAAGGTATGTAATATTTTACGATCGTTTAGTGCATGGTGTTGCTAAGCTTTTATGAAAATATTGATGCCTAACTCTTCATAACTTGGTTTTGGTGATTATTTTACGAACCTAGTCAAATGCCCAGTCCCCACAGAACAAGGGGAAATAATTCGGCCAGTCCCGAGTGAGTTAACGCATTTAGTAAAGTAGTCGGTCGTGTTTTGTTCTCTTGAGACATAATTTGGCAGAGAAGGCTACACAGAACAGGAAATAGGTATACTTGGCGCTATAGAAGAGCTAATCCATAGTATCGTCACTACCTATGATTCCTCCTCATCGTGGCTCTCTCAGCTGGGAAGATCAACAGTTTCCACAAATATTGACCCCCGGGGCAGTGGGCGGAACCTCATGCCTCCATACGGGGAGCTGGACGACCCTGTCCCATCCACGAGTCTCTCCCCGTGGGGATACCTGGAGGTCTTTCGTAAAAATAGTCCCCACACCTTCTGGAACTTCTGTGCATGAAACGTCCCCTAATCTGCCACTCTATGTGACTCTGCCTTTTCCCTTTGCTTACTATCATATACCAGTACTATCTTTCGGACTTACTTGACCATTATCCTGCCTATGTTTTTCAAAAAATTGCTTCAAATAATTTTTCTCCTTTGAGCTCCTCCGAAATTGGAATGTGTCAGCTGTACTCAGCGGGGAGACCAGTGAAAACTGAAAACCGGACACATACGTACCTTATCCATTGTGGCCATATGGTCTGGGCACGCAGAAGAAGAAGAAGAAGAAGAGGAAGGAGTTTCCACAAAAAAAGTTGTACAGACAACGTACATGATCGCATCTTCTGCCCTCCAGGGGAGACTTCAAATGAGACCATTGACGTACAAGAGACGGCCCCAGTCAGCAAAAAACATCATTCAGTACGAGACCATCTCGTAGCCAGTCAGGGAAGGGATGAACTCATTAAGCAGCTGGCAAGCAAAAGGTGCTTAACTGTTTTCAGGGGAGTTTGTATGTTTGTTCCTGGCTGGCTGACTATCTGACTGTCTAGGGGAAGACGGGGCAAAAAGCGCATGGGCGGGTAAAATGCCCACCCCAATTATCTCATGAAATGAAGCAAATTTCAGTCTCATTTTGCACATGAGACGAGCGTTAATGTCTAGCATTCGTCTCATGGGCAAATTTGACTGAAATGTTCTTTATTTCATGAGATAATTGGGGTGGGCTTCTTACCCGCCCATGCGCTTTTTACCCCGTCTTCCCCTAGACCCCTTCCCCTATCTATGTTAACACAAAAGCGCTTAACCTTTTAGCAACACGTTCAGAGCATAGTCGCAACACTCGACTTTACCCGTTTGCCCGACGTGTTGCGAAAATGATAGGAACAGGCAAGTGTTCCCTGATGACACGGTGTGAGCATGCTCTCAATGGATGTAATAAAACAAAAACAAAAAAACAACACACACAAAACACACAATACTGATTAATTCATTCAAAAGATGAAAGATAAATCTAAACCACTGGATAGAGTTAAAGTCACTGCAATCTCCACATTTTTATGGATCATTTATTGAAGGCCAAAATCGGGTGTCTTGAGGGAATTTTCATGCCTTGACTGCAGTGTGCGGTAGGCACACGGGGTAGCGAGAAGGATTGTGTTGAAAGTGTTAAACGGAGGGACCTGGGATCCTCCAATTTTGCTTGCGGGTGGATAGTTAGAATATCTAGGCCAAGTTCAAAAATGAAGGTTATTGGTTAAAGGTCAAGGTCATTGGAGCTGAAAATGCTGCTTTGTGGCTGGTTCATTTTAATGGAGCCGCAGTGGAGACACTCAGTGAACTCCGCTACCATACATTGTAGTTCCGTGGTGTGCAAGAGTTGTATTCCTGTATCCCCTCTGTCCAGACCCAGATCCTGAAACAACAGTCAGTGATGTGCACCGCTTAATAGCACACTCTGTGGGCATGTCTGCAAGTGCAGGTCACACACACACACACACACACACACACACACACACACACACACGCATGTACACACACACACACACTCAACACACACGCACACACACACACGCACGCACACACACACGCACACGCACACACACACACACACACACACACACACACACAGTTTCATTTTTTGTTTTGTTTAACATTAAATTGCAATTTATTTATCTCGGCCGTGTGGTCGTGAAGCTTTACGGAAAATGGCGAGAAACTCCAGAGTCAGGTGTTGAAACTCTGACCTGAACTTCGTGCGTGCCAGTGAGACAGTACATGTAGAAGTTGATGGAGCCGTTTATTTCCAGACAGGCTAACCCGACTGCGTGAGTTACACTCAGGTGCCCGTTCACTACAGGGTCTAAGACGTCAGCATACTGTCTGACTATGAGCCCTACCCTTATTGGTGCCGTCAGGAGGACGAAACAAACACTGGCAGTAATCAAGGTGACGGTCAGTGACGACACGTTCTGTTGTCTGGAATCCTCGCTGGTTTGCTGTACAAGGCGATTGTTCGCTCTGACCGATCTGACAAGCGTGTTCACAAGAACGATGTTGCTGACTGCTATGAACGTGAACGGCAAGAAGCATCCCTCACACAGTCCTAACCAAATCGCTACGTTTGCTCTAAACCAATTGTACTGGGCTAAGCTAGGTCCGAAACATTTCTTATTTCGGTGATCGTAACTGAAGAAGTAGTGACCATGAACCAGCAAGAGAATGATGATGGTTATGCAAACAGTAGCTTGCGATTTTCGGTTGGTCCACGCAGCATTGACACGAAGTGGCCACAGTACAGAAGCAGCTCTGAGCATGGTGAGTGCTACAAGCATCCATGCTGACACAGAGAGAGTCGTGTGTGTTGTGAATGAGCGAACATGGCAAAACCTTATTGACAAATCTTTCAATATCTCTATGTTAAAAAAGTGGAAACTTAACACCGTAAGCGAATCTTGAAATACAAATATCAAGTCCGACAGAGCAAGAATTTTGAAGAGGACACTAGACGTGGATGAAGGAAGACGGATCATGATCATAACTGTCGTGGCATTGCCAATAATTCCAAAGACAAAAGCAATTGGAGCGACGATGTCCGAGATCAGAAGACTGAGTTTCGTGTACGGTCCGCGTAGCTCGTACCAGGTCTGGTCAGGTTGGAAAAGGTCTGAGTTTTCCATTGTAACATTCACAACAAAAATGCTGGAATAAGACAGCAAAACAGTAGCTCTCTCTCTCTCTCTCTCTCTCTCTCTCTCTCTCTCTCTCTCTCTCTCTCTCTCTCTCTCTCTCTCTCTCTCTCTCTCTCTCTCTCTCTCTCTCTCTCTCTCTCTCTCTCTCTCTCTCTCTCTCTCTCTCTCTCTCTCTCACTCTCTCTCTCTGTGAGTTTCAAAACAAACTTTAGTTAAAAAATTAAGGGTGACAAACCGGAAGCAATGCTTGTAGACACAAAGAACAAACTAGCCTCTGTTTCCATATCAAACTGGACAACAATATCAACAGGTGAGTCGCCAAGCGGTGGCACACTCTCGAGCTCTTTACGCTCCATCACCACATCTTACCCCCCCACCCTGTTTTGCGTTCTTTGGGTAACACGCTTTTACACAACATTTGAAGCGATTGCATTCAAAGGCGTCTTGTGGCCCATGGGAAGAACAGAGGATTCATCACTAAATATTGAGAAGTCAGTGACATTTTTCTGAAATTTATTAATTTTTATACCCCCACCCTACCAGGGAAGACGGGGGTATAATAAAAAGCGGGGCCGTTTGGGTTGTTGTAGGGCCGTTTTGGTATTTTGAATAGGGCCGTTATCGTTACTAATAGTAGGGCTGTTTCAGTTTTCCAAGCAGGTCCGTTTTGGTAAGCAGGGACCGTTTTCGTCAAGGGCTGATTTCTCCGGTAACCGTGCGTGTGTGTGTGTGTGTGTGTGTGTGTGTGTGTGTGTGCGTGCGTGTGCGTGCGTGTGCGTGTGTGCGTGTGTTGGAATACACAACAGAGGGCTATGTCTTGGATCGGGGTGGCTTATTATCACGAGATGGTGATTTACTACGGGTCATTGGCCACAAGACACGGTACTTGGTGGGTGATAGAGGGCTGTGTTGGAGTAGGGGAGCTGTGGTTAGTTGACGAAAATGGTGTTTTACGTCCTCTTGGTCTGAATCAGACACATATGGGACATTTGTAAATACAAATATGGTGGGAACAATACTGGAGGCAATGCCCGGAGGCAGTACGAAACCAGTAAAGTCCCGATTTAAAAAAAATTAATACAGATAGCTGTAGCGGTGACCACGCCTCGGTTAAACCTCATCGGCTATGGCACCGCCACAAGTATTGTTTAGGAGGTTGGTGTAGTAGGAATATTAGGGAAGCCTACAGGCACATGTGCAAACACACGCATGCGCATATGGTCTCGTGGAAAGTGAGAGGAAAAACTCCGCTGTGACCAGGAACGACCGCAGTTGTTGTATACAAGGCGAACACGTTACCTTTGAGCCACTCTACCTCAATCTCTCTCTCTCTCTCTCTCTCTCTCTCTCTCTCTCTCTCTCTCTCTCTCTCTCTCTCTCTCTCTCTCTCTCTCTCTCTCTCTCTCTCTCTCTCTCTCTCTCTCTCTCACTCTGTCTCTCAGCGTTTAATCTGAGAGATAGATACACAAATTAGATGAATATATTGTTTGAATGTTCATGTCCCCCCCCCCCCCCCCCTTCAAATGTGACCATGGCCTTTTGAATAAACTATTCGCATTCGCATTCACATTCTCTCTCTCTCTCTCTCTCTCTCTCTCTCTCTCTCTCTCTCTCTCTCTCTCTCTCTCTAGTCATGAGTATTGCCTTGGGCCGAAATGACTATAAAGCCTTAGGCCGAAATGACTATAGCTTTGGGCCGAAATGACCATAGCCTTGGACTGAAATGACCATAGCCTTGGGCCGAAATGACTATAGCCTTGGGCCGAAATGACTATAACTTTGGGCCGAAATGACCATAGCCTTGGACCGAAATGACCATAGCCTTGGGCCGAAATGACTATAGCCTTGGGCCGAAATGACTATAGCCTTGGGCCGAAATGACTATAGCCTTGGGCCGAAATGACTATAGCCTTGGGCCGAAATGACTATAGCCTTGGGCCGAAATGACTATAGCCTTGGGCCGAAATGACTATAGCCTTGGGCCGAAATGACTATAGCCTTGGGCCGAAATGACTGTAGCCTTGGGCCGAAATGGCAATAGCCTTGGGCCGAAATGATTATAGCCTTGGGCCGAAATGACAATTGCCTTGGGCCGAAATGACTATTGGGCCGAAATGGCTATTGCCTTGGGCCGAAATGACTATAGCCTTGGGCCGAAATGACTATAGCCTTGGGCCGAAATGACTATAGCCTTGGGCCGAAATGACTATAGCCTTGGGCCGAAATGATTATAGCCTTGGGCCGATATGACCATAGCATTGGGCTAAAATTATATAACTTTGAGCCGAAATGACTCTTGCCTTGGACCGAAATGACAATAGCCTTGGGAATTATATAGCCTTGGACTGAAATGACAATAGCCTTGGGGTAAAATTATATAGCCTTGGATCGAAATGACAATAGCCTTGGGCTAAAATTATATAGCCTTGGATCGAAATGACAATAGCCTTGGGCTAAAATTATATAGCCTTGGATCGAAATGACAATAGCCTTGGGCTAAAATTATATAGCCTTGGATCGAAATGACAATAGCCTTGGGCTAATATTATATAGCCTTGGATCGAAATGACAATAGCCTTGGGCTAAAATTATATAGCCTTGGATCGAAATGACAATAGCCTTGGGCCGAAAATTATATAGCCTTGGATCGAAATGACAATAGCCTTGGGCCGAAATGACCAAAACTATCGTGGGCCGAAATGAAATCGGTCCGAAGAGAGTGTACACTTTCGATGAACAGCCTGAGAAAATTGCAGGAACAAAACGAAAAAGTATGACCAGACATAATTTTATTGAGAGAACAGGGGGAAGGAAAAGAGGGAGAAGCTGAAGGTTCAGAGGGAGGGGAGAGGGAGAACGCGCGCGCGTGCGTGTGTGTGTGTGTGTGTGTGTGTGTGTGTGAGTGAGAGAGAGAGAGAGAGAGAGAGAGAGAGAGAGAGAGAGAGAGAGAGAGAGAGAACACTGAACACTGAAATGTTTTAATGAGTAGTCTGTAGGCCCGTATTATTAGAATGTTTACAAACATACATTAATTATAATAAGGTTGTGGGTTTATTCTTTACACAATGTTAACTTAGCACATGCATTCGCATTGCTCTTGTGAAGAAAAATATTCTAAACTCAGCACAAATCGATTTACAAATGAAAATCTATCAGTATATTGCGCGTTTTGAATGCTTTTTTAAGATACAAAAACAATCTGATATCTGATCGCATAAGAGAAGCATTGTTAGTTTGAACAGAGATGGATGATTAAAATACTTTGATATTATAATATTATACGTTATCTAGATCTAGCCTTCCAAAAAAACACTTCGAGAGTTCCAACCAAAACCAATATTCGAAGGCCAGATCTAGATAACATATATATCTCGACGGTTTCTAATGCAGTTTATAGTTATTGAAGCGAAATACTGACTAAGCTAGATCTACTGCCTGCATTGCAAGCACAGGCCCACTGACGTTCTCATCTGCATGTTCATGCGCAACGAAATTAAGTTCCACTGATTCTGAGAAGTTTTCAAATATTTATGTTTGGTGTTAATAGTTGTTTTTTGCGTATTTTTCGTCATCTGAAATTGTCGCAAAGCGCTTCATTTTGCCAGTTTTGGTCGTCTGCTTTCGTTGACATCCAATGTGATTGTATCCTTCCGCGAAGCTCAGATGCGAATATAACGTTATATGACTTACTGTTATCTCGACCTGCGGTCACATGGGTCAAAGAAGGAGGGGTCGAGATATTGTCTTTTATCAATGAGACATTGAGAATGTGTATTTAAGAACTAAGAACGTGCATGGTCCCAGGAACTGTATTTCTTGGTCCCATGGCATAATCCATAAAACTCTCGAACTATTTGCAGAAACTCTGCTCTGAACTTACCATCACACGAACAATACACGTAACACTTGACTGCATTATTGGCGTACCACAGCACAAGGCTGGTTTCATCAAGCACCCAGATCTGCCCGAGTTTACGTGGGTAAATCATGTAATCAAAATATGTGTACTGTTCTAAGGCTAAATATACCGTAAGAGGCGTTGTGAGGAGGACGAAGCAAACGCTTGCCATAATCAGGGTGACGGACAGTGCAGACACTTTATGTGGTCTGGAATCCTTGATGGTTTGCTGTATAGCAACATTTTTATTCGTTCTGACAGATCTGACCAGTGTCCACGCAAGAACAATGTTGCTGACCAGAAGCAATACGAAAGGCATCAACCAGATCTGAAATTGGCGAATCCAGGTTAAGTAGTGTTTAGGACCGATCCTTTTGCACATGTTTCCTCGAATGTAATAACTTCCAACTGAGTGGCAGTTAACCACAAAAACAGTGACTATCGCTATTGCAGCGGTAGTTCTGGACTTGCTCTTGGTCCACACAGCACCGACACGAAGTGGCCACAGCACAGAAGCAGCTCTGAGCATGGTGAGTGCCACCAGCATCCATGACGATAGAGATGACACTGTGCGAAGTATGAGTACGTTCAGCTTACACTGCCAGGAACTACCCTCACTGAATTCCTGTACACCTATATATCTGTTAAGGAACCGTCCGAACGGACATATTACCAACACTAGTTGATCAGACACGGCCAGAACTTTGAAGAACGCAGTAGACGTGGACGAAGGAAGACGGAACAGGATGAAAAGAATCATCAGATTTCCCCCAAATCCTAAACCGACCACGATAGGGTTCCCCACATCCTCCACCAGATAAGCTACATCGATGTAAAAGTAGAGCAGGTCACGCCAATTCGGTTTGGAGTGGTCTGGGTGGTCTGGGTGGTCTGGGCTCTCTGTTGTAGGCCTACCGGTCACTTTAGAGACTTGACCACTGTGCCAAGCTGAATTCCCCCCAGTGGTCATCTGGGCTATTCTGAAGTCCGTTGGTTCGTACAACAGACTGCCCCCACACCAGTCTAGTTACCCAGTCTTGATGGTAACAACTGCACAAAACGTCAGAATCTTCCTCTCGGCTCTTTAACTCTGTCTATTAATTTAATGGTAACAACATTGTTGAAGAAGTAAGCAGCCATGACATTCTTGGCGTTGTCTTTGACAATAATCTTTCTCGGTCAGATCATGTATCTAAGGTATGTAAGTCTGTTTAAAAAAAAGATCTATCAGTTGTCCAAAATAAAACACTTCCTAAACCTCCACTCGCGTAAGATATTCTTTCACTCGTTTATTGAATCCCACATTAACTATGCTTCAACTATTTGGGATGGTGCAAGTGACAATACTGTAAAACCCCTCTCTAGTCTTCATAGACGGGCATTAAAGTTAGTTCTCCTTAAATCTTTTTACATTAACAGCTAATGATTACAAAGCCTTGGACATACACCTTTCAAGTTAAAACTAAGATTCAACAAAGCTGTCTTCATGTTCAAAATATTAGCAGGCAATGCCCCACCATTACTTACCAGTAGGTTTGTTGTCAATGATCAACGCCATGTTCACAAACTCATGCTGCCTTTGCCTAGAATCGACCTTTTCAAAACAAGTTTATCTTATTCTGGCGGGGTCTTGTGGAATGCCATATTGGGCAATTTCGAAATTGAAACAAGCTTTAATTCTTTCAAAAAGAACTATCGAACATTTCTAATGACCGAATTTTATAATTCAATTCTATAACATGTTATTCATATCATTAAACCTTCTCCCAGATTCCACCACCTGTTTCCTCAAGATACCCGATGTGAATGTAACTTTGCTTTTGTCCCTTTTACTTCTTGACAGGTATTTTCACGCGCGCGCGCGCGCGCGCGTGTGTGTGTGTGTGTGTGTGTGTGCGTGTGTGTGTGTGCGTGTGCGTGCGTGCGTGCGTGCGTGTGTGTGCGTGCGTGCGTGAAAGAGAGAGACAGAGAGAGAGGGAGGGAGGAGAGAAAGAGGGAGAGAGGGTGAGAGAGAGAGAGAGAGAGAGAGAGAGAGAGAGAGAGAGAGAGAGAGAGAGGGAAAGAGAACACTGAACACTGAGGGAGAGAGAGAAAAAGTATGTGTGTGTGTGTGTGTGTGTGTGCGCGTGCGCGCGCGCGCGTGTGTGCTTGTGTGTGCGCGTGCGCGCGTACTTGCTTCTAATGGGTAACTTTGATTTCAATGTGTTTGATGTTTTTTCATGGTTAAATGATAAGTATGAATTTTGTATACATGTGCATGTTCATGTTTTTCACTTTCATTCTTTTTTTAAATTTTTGACATTTGTTGTTAATGGTGGTGATTGTTTTTTTTTCT
>CM065706.1:32534201-32539201 GCA_017654935.2 Phymorhynchus buccinoides | reverse complement strand
CATCTGTATTGTTAAAAATTCGGGACTTTCCTGGTGTTGCACTGCCTCTGTGCATTGCCTCCAGGATCGTTCCCACCATCTTTGCATCTTCTAATGTCCCATATATGTCTGTTCCAGACCGGAGGACGTTAAACAGATTTCCACCCGTCCATGGTTACAACTTCACTGCATAAGGCACCATTCTAACAAGTTTATCCATCTACCGCTTTGCGGCCATCTCCACATCGACCCAGCACCAGAACAACTTGGCCCTAAGGGCTTTCCGCCATGAGGACGTAAAACCTCCCGTAAGCAACAACAACGATGGCTTGGAATCAAACCGGACTATCTTTAGATAGTCCATTGGCGTATTATTGTACTTATTTCGAAAAGTAATGAAAGACTAGGACAAATTTCACAAAAAAGGCCAAAATAAAAAGTAGGTGGCAAATGATGTTAGGAATTGTCAGACAACTGATTCTAAAGAATTTGACCATGCTCTTTTCAGTTTTGTTGTCTGACAACCTCTCAAAAGCGTAGTTTTTGCACTAAAATTAAATATTCAAAATGGCTGCCATAAATACTGACATATGGATTCTCTCACCAAACTTCCATTGTTTTTGCCACAAAAGTTTTGTTATTGACTGATTATTGTCATCATTTACATTTAAAAGGGAAAAACAAAACACCTATTCCATTTTTTACATTTTCAACAGATGTTTTAATCATAATTATACGAAACGACAAGCCAGTACAATATGACTGAGCAGCTACAAACAAAATCAAAACGGAACCACAGTCCACTTCTTGCCCTACCTTGCCTTGAAGAACAAAACAATCTGTTAAGTAGTAACAAAAATAATTGTTTTCTTTTTGACGAAATAGGTGGAGAGAGAGAGAGAGAGAGAGAGAGAGAGAGAGAGAGAGAGAGAGAGAGAGAGAGAGAGAGAGAGAGAGAGAGAGAGAGAGAGAGAGAGAGAGAGAGAGCATTCAAGCACTCTTGAGTTACTTAAAGTCAATAAGTCTTTGCCATTAAAAACAAAACAATCACAGCGCATCAGAAATAACTGTTTCTGTACTTTCAAGAGGGAGGGGGGTGTCAACGAGGGAGGGAGGAGGGACTGAAGGAAAGGGGGAAGGAGATTGATAAGCCTTATTGTTTGTAGTTAAAGTCAATGGGTCATTATAATTAAATCAAATCTATTGGTACTTCTCCAATAATCTGAATCGTTTTTGCTTTCTTTAGTAACTTCTTCCATCTCATTGTAACTTTTGATTCAAGCCAGCCAAACGAATCTGTAAAAATCATAGTCATAATTTTGCTCATTATGTACGTCACAATCACTGATACATTGGCTGGAACACATACACTTCGCTTCATTTGTTGTAGCAAACATTGTTGTCACTGCACTTGCATGCTGCTGTGCAAGGAAGACTAGCTGCTCTGCACTTGCACCGAGAACTAGTGCACTGATTTTTGCATCCACAGAAGATCACATCAGTGCATGCATCAGGAACTGATGGGAGTGACTTGAGAACAGGAATCAAGATGCCGCCTTGTTTCCAGCCCATGGTCTCTGGTGGGGGGAGGCAGGGGTGCTGCAGGTGAGCTTGTAGCCAGATAGCTGTCTGATGGTGTGCCCGCTGTGTGTGGAAAAACAAGGCATCACTTGTTGGAGGCAGTGTTTCTGGTGCATGGGCTTTACGAAACAGGACTGACCGAGCCATGTTCACCGAGTCACAGTTTTGTACACCATACACACTGGAGATGAAGACCAGCATTTCGCAGTGTCTCGTCTGTGAGAGTTTCTTTTCCCAGTGAACTCAACAGATCAGGTTGCTGCATGAAGACCTTCAAGCAAGTTGTCTTACTATGTCCATCCAAGTACGACGTTGTGTCACAGCCCGTGAAGGCATGAAATCCAGCCAGGTTTGGAAGCTTGTCTCTTTCGATGGCTGTGGTTTCTACAACAGCATGGACGGGGATGTATTTTCTGGATTTGGCAGTGCCTGCTTTTATCCAGACTTTGGAACACTTGATGCGATGAAAATGCGCCAACAGCAGAACTGCAACATCCGTGTCCCTGGAGGACACAACAATGCTGCTTGCCTCAGCCTCACCGTGTACACAGTGCAGGATTATCCTGGTGTCAGCCTCCTCGTGTGAGGCCTCCAGAGGACGTACATCTGTATTGGGGTTTGAGGACTCCACCTGTGATCACTGAAGCCACCACCTGCAACACTAGTTTGGTCAGCTGGAGCATGCAGTATGATCTGCCTTGACAAAAACTTCGCCAGGTCAGCCTTGTTGTCAGGGTGAGAAATGTAGTTCTCCCACTTTGCTGGTAGGGGTACGTCTCTGCCTTCATCAATGTTTTTTCTGACTGGCTGAGAATCTTTACCTCGTCTTCTCCGTGCTTCTGTCTTGATGGAAGTCTGGTTGCATCTGTCGAAAACGACATCAATGCGTTTGAAATCACGCCCAGCTTGATGAAGAGAGTTGATGAAAACGTCTGCCAGGTCTCCAAAGGTAGCTGCTTGTTGGGGTTTTCCAATGCTGCAGATGAGTGCCTGTCCATCAACAACAAGTGTGGCATTGTCACCAAGATCATCCTCATCTAGGTTTGGTGGACAGGGTACTTCACGAGTGAGTGCCTGAAGCAGAAGCGCTTTTGAACCTGAACGTAGCGTCCCATTCATCTCTGCTAGTGCAGAGGGTACTGGCATCAGTTCGTGTTTTTGAACCATGGAGAGGTCAACGTTCCATCCTGCCTCATAGGCAGTGATCAATCTCTGAAGAATCTTCCTGTCTGCCTTTATTGTTTTCTGTGCACTGTGCACATTCTTCTGGTTTACTTCTTACAGGCTGGCAAAAGTTAGTGGCTTGTTCTGTTTCAAGGCATCACAAAACCTTACCTTCCTTTCAGCATGAGGGAGCAACCTCTCGTCAACAAACGTGCTCAACTGATATTGACCTTTCTGCTGTGCAGTTAGCAAGTCCTCCCCAATGCTCTTGTGGGCGAGATCTTTGGTTGCAATGTTTTGCAGTTCTTCAGGAACATCGCTGAAGAACAGCTTGAAGTTCTTGAGAGTAGTGAACACACTATCTTCATCTTTCTTGTCCTGCCTTCTTCTTCCTCTGTTGCACTCATTATGGTTGGCAGTATCCTCTAGATCAGTGTCAAAAGCGTCTCTGGTTTCACAGGAAATGTGGGATCGCATGTTGTAGGAGACAGCGTCCATCTGCTCAAAGCTGATGGTGTTTTTGTGATACCCACGATTCCGCCACACTTTTTCCCTGTCCCATTGAGCCACTCCTGGCTTTGATCTGGATCAACTTGGTTGAAAAGCTGCTTACCACGTTTCACCACAAAGTTTCCAGCTTCAAATTCAGCTTTGACCTCTTCTGGCAGTTGCTGCATTTCGCTCACGTACACAGAGCCCCAGCGTGCATAGTTGGTGTGGTCATATCGCATCATGTATGGAAGCATGGACGTGAATGCGTGCAGATGCAGCTTCCAGTCACCATCTCTGCTAGCTCTGGTGAACATTAGTATGATCTCCACCATTTGCATGTAAGTCCACCAAAACTGAAAGTTGGCCCCATCTTGGGATGCAACAAAGTCATCCATAAGATCTCTGAACTGCTTGGAAGTAAGAAGAGACAGCAGCGCATCTGTGTCTTCCTTCTGTACATTGTCTTCAATCTCTCTCAGTTCTCTCTTTTCTTCATTGATGAATTGCAACAGCTGAGGAAGCAGGTTTCTCCACATGGCTTGAAGTGTCAGTTTGTGAGATCTTTGTTTTTGACACTTATTTTAAAATAATTTAAATCCAATGGCAGAAACAGATTTATACAGGTAGGAAATTACAAAAAAATATTAAAAGTTTAGCACAAGTGCTGTACAACGTAAGCAAATAAGGTGTGTTTGAATCAAAACCGGTTCCGTATTTTCGTTTGTCGGCCATTTTGAAAAACACGATATTCCAGACAAACTAAACAATTTCAGTCTTGTCAGACAAAAGAAATGGATTCAGCACACCCAAATCCATTAGAAAGTGTTGTCTGACAGCTCCTAACACGAAATGCCTGGGGATGTTTGTTTTTCTGAAATTTGTCCTAGTCCTCTGATAACTGAGCAATTAAACACCCCTCCATTACAATTACGGAGCAGCCATGCCGTGTTTACAGCATTTTCTAACCGGAACTAAGCATCCTAACGGGCACAGAACTCATCTGTTACTTCCGTTTTCATTTCGCAATTATGCTATACAAGTTCTTAGCTTTTGCAATAACTTCAACAATAAACCAATTGACTATCTAATGATAGTCCGTGTTGACTTTAAGCCATCGACTGTCAAGTTTTGTCATTCCCAATAGGGCGTTTGCCACGAGTGTTCGTTCTCTATACTAGACTACTAATTTGCCCGCAATCGTTCTGCCCGAGTTACGCTGACCTTTCTAATTCAACTCTCTAAATTCAACTAAGTGAATTTCAAGGTCGTTCTCTCGTGGCAAATGCCCTATTGGGTTCCGTGATGAGAGGGTCGATTATACTGACTCTCTCAGTGCACGCAGCCGATTCCGATGCAAGGTGGCAGATTGCATTCGACGTCCTACTAGGTGGCAGATAGTAGGAAGGGCGACGCAGGATCTCATCCCTCACCATTGGGAGTTGAGGAACTTGCAAACTGACAAGACTCACATGCAGCAACTTGGGCCATCTCTTGCAGATTTGACTTCGTCAATGATCCGCCGACACCCGCCGACACCCAGCAGTGGGCTTTGGCTGTGCTTTAGGGTAGGCTGGGCCCTAACATAGTGACACCCTCTGTTGGGAAGGGGGCCCCTCTCGAAGGACCAAGCTCGCCTACAGAGACGATTCGACTTGACTGCATGCATGCCCCTCCTGCCCGCCTGCGACGACATCGATTCCCAGGTGCGCGATACGGAGCAGGTCGCCCGGTGGTCCTGAGGACGGCCTTTGGAGAGGAAGACTGCTCCACACCAGCAACACCAA
>CM065706.1:32454201-32519201 GCA_017654935.2 Phymorhynchus buccinoides | reverse complement strand
TGCTTTGCTCAATTTATGAAATGGACAATGTATGTCACATTTTTTAATCCCCATTCACACAGGTATTGATTAAGATTGATTCAATGGTATCACACTTTTCTACATTGTATTTGCACCCCTATCCTGCCCCCCCAACTCGACCAGATGCTAAGCTGGGGCATGCCTGAGCCACATGTTGAATCAAACGTTTTATCAATTTAAGTCTGAATAAAATAATTTAAACTCATCTACAGATGAGATTTCTCATTCGTTTGAACCAATTCTTGATCTATGTGTGCTAATGAACAAAACCTATTTTTCATTCATATTGCTTTTCTCAATTGCAAGTTATAAAATGGCTATTTCACGAACTGGGCAAACCATTTTGAAATGGGCAATTTCATGAACTGGGCGTAACACATACATATCCTTGCATCCTTGAACTAGTGTTGGGCGTTACTTACAGGAGCTCTGTTAAAAGATACTGCTAAATTTTCCACACAAAGAAATACAAGCAAGAACCAAACAAACAACAAATGTGTGGTTTTTTTTTTACAAAGAATAAACAAATAAAACAACACATTTACTCCGCAAAGCGCAAAGTTTGCATATAATTATAGCGGAAAGGAGATTCTTAAAGACACACTGACGCACCACGATTAAGTCCCTTGGTGTTTTTTCTGGGTAGCTGTGACCCACATACAGATGTCCTCAAGTTAAAATTGAGGCTGCTCTTTAAAATGATGTTTCGGTTTGAATTTGAGGGCATTTATATGGGAGCCAGACTTGGTCAAAACAAGATTTAGTTCCAGCCATAAGAGGGAAAACACGTGAAACCCGTGATTTTGACACGTGATCTGGTGGGTCTTTAAAGGCACAACCGGAGTATAATAAGGAACGGCTCTCATCTTCATTTTACAAGCAAAACTATCTGTATTGCTAAAAAGTTCGGGACTTTGCTGGTGTTGCACTGCCTCCGGGCATTGCCTCCAGGGTCGTTCCCACCATCTTTATAATATCTACTAATGTGTCTGTTCCAGACCGGAGGACGTTAAGCAGAATTTCTTCTTCTTCTTCTTCTTCTTCTTCGCGTGGTCGCATTTTGCTTTCCTGCTCGTCGTTCGCTACCCTCTACACTACCATTTTCCCCTGTAGCGCGAGCAGCAAGTGTCGCACTAATGTGACCCGATTCTATGAATCGGGTGCTTTGGCTTTAAAGATCCACCAGATCACGTGTCAAAATCACGGTTTTCACGTGTTTTCCCCTCTAATAGCTGGTAAGAAATCTTGTTTTGACCAGGTTTTACTCCCATACAAATGCCCCCAAATTGAAAACGAAACATCATTTTAAAGAGCAGCCTCAATTTCAAGTTGGGGGCATTTGCATATATGGGTCACAGCTACCCAGAAAAAAAACAAGGGACTTAATCGTGGAGCGGTCAGTGTATCTTTAAGAGAGTGATTCGACACTTTTTGTTTTAAAAAGGAGAAAAAAAAATGAAAAGAAAATTCCAAACCCGTTTGGATGAAATGTGATCGGCAAGAGGATCGGCGGGGATTTCCATTGGCTGCATTGGACCTTGACCTTGACCTTCGCCCTGGATGCAGGTCAAGGGCAAAAGAGGCACGGCCAGACCAGGAAGCACTTGTTTGAGCAGGCGCCGCGGAATGATGCCTTTGTAGGTGTTGAACAGCATCATCTCCAGATTGTATCTGTTGAGAGAGAGAGAGAGAGAGAGAGAGAGAGAGAGAGAGAGAGAGAGAGAGAGAGAGAGAGAGAGGGAGCAATGAACAATGAACAATGTTTCCATTAGCAAGTTGTAGGTGTTGAACAGCATCATCTCCAGATTGTATATGTTGAGAGAGAGAGAGAGAGAGAGAGAGAGAGAGAAGTGGGTGCGTGGGGGTGCGAAAGGAAATACCTTTGAATTTGTTTGACATTCTGTCCAATATTTAGTAGACGCTACAAAACAACAACAACAAACAAACAAAAACAAAATCAACCAACCAACCAACCAACCAGCCAATCAACCAACCAACCAACCAACCAACCAACCAACCAACCAACCAACCAACCAACCAACCAACCAGCCAATCAACCAACCAACCAACCAACCAACCAACCAACCAACAAATTAAAAAGCAACAACAAGAACTAATCTTTTTTATATAAATATTTTCTTTTAGATTTAGTTTATGCTGATCAAAATGGTTTACACTAAATCTTTAATAACTCTCCCCCCCAAAACCCCACACGTTTGTATTTTAATGATGGGCGTCAGCAAGTGTGAAGACGGCCTGGGGAGAGAGATTTTTGACCTTTGCTGTTGCTGAGCATGACCGTTATGGAGGTGGCAGTCTGATGGTCTGGGTGGCATTTGGACTGGAGGACGCACAGACCTAGGGGTCTTCCGGAGGGGCACTGTGAACGCTATGCTACGCTACTTGAATGACATAATCAGACCTCAAGTGATCCCCCTGATGAAACAGCGTGGTGTTGGCTTTATTTTTGTGGACGACAACGTGCCACGTCACAGGGCACATGTCATCAGCAACGAGTTGAACACCCACAACATCGCCCATCTTGACTGGCCACCCTGATTCCCTGACCGCAACCCGATTGGAAATGCATGGGGCATGCTTAGGTGAGCTGATTACGGCATGCCCGCCCGACCCCAGACACTGGATGCCTTGGAAGCAGACCTGGTTAGGGAATGGAGAGCCATCCGGCCACAGATCCAGCTGGATGGACTCATTGCCTCAATGCCACGCCGCTTCCAAGCCTGTAGGCCTATTCATGCCTACGGATGTTACACTCGCTATTAATGACGTTATGAACTGTTTGCGCCACTGTTATCTTTGAATTGGCAGTTGGCTTTCTTTCACACCTGTTTTTTTTTACACCCATTTCTTTTGTTGCTCAGTATCCTGAGATTGAGATGAATCTGCTATGTGATTTACTCAGTTTTACTTAATAATGAAATGTTGAAGATGAAATCACAACAGTAAAAAGTTACCTATGATTTATGATTAAAGTGCATTTGCAGTGAGAAGTTTTGTTGCTTGACTTTTTGTGACACGCTTTCTCTGTCTCTTTTCACTGTCTGTCTACACATTAACAATCTCAATGTTGCTTTATCCCATGTGCACGTGTAACTTGTCTGTCTGTCCGTCCGTCCGTCCGTCTGTCTGTCATTCACTCTCAGCTCACCTGATTTCGTGGCACGTCTTGACCTCTGTGGGCACCATTTCTTGAGTGAACGAACCACCCACCTCATGCTGGGTTTGACCCCAACACCCGCACACCCACACACCCACCCAGACAAAAACCCACACCCAATTTGGCTTCGCCATTTTAACCCAATTTAGCTTTCAGTTTGATTAACCAAAAACAATTTGAAACGAAATTAGACTACCCTCTCGTTCAAATTTCTTACGGACAGAAAATTCTCTCCAGTTAAATAAATCCAAAATCAATAGTTTTGGCTATAATATCGGATCAAAAATACAATGAAAACGTTTTGACAGACTAGAAAAGCACTCAAAATGAGAGAAAAAACCAAAACCAGTTTAACAGATGAACTGATTTGTCCTCAAGCAAATGAAAAGCAAAGGAAAAAAGAAAAAAACAGAAAAGAAGAAGAAATAGTACAGAAAAACCTAATGCAGGGCTGATAACGGAGAAGCGGTTATCCCCCTTGCACTGATTTGTCCTTGCTGGCCGGTTGGGGGCGCTTTAATAGTCGTCTGCTTCCTGGGGAGGATGGGATTGAAGTTGATGAGACACGACATCATGTCAGCTTCCCATCCGGTCGTATAAATTATCTGCATGCTTGTTCTGCTGCTCTACAACAACAAAAACAAACAAACAAACAACAACAACAACAACAACAAAAACGTGATACAGTCGAGAGGGAAAGGGAGGTGAATTTTTGTGTGTGGAGGAGATAGAAAGTAACTAGTAGGGATGGGGGTTGGGGGTTGGAGGGGTAAGGGTGGATAGGTATGGGGCCGGGGGAGAGGGGAGGGGATAGAACGAAGAAAGGAAGGAAGGAAGGAATGAAGGAAGGAAGGAAGGAAGGAGTAAAGGAAGGGAGGAATGAAGGAGTGAAGGAAGGAAGGAAGGAGTGAAGGATAGAAGGAAGGAAGGAGTGAAGGAAGGAAGGAGGAAGTGAAGGAAGGAAGAAGGAGTAAAGGAAGGGAGGAAGGAAGGAATGAAGGAAGAAAGGAAGGAAGGAAGGAAGGAAGGAGTGAAGGAAGGAAAGAGTGAAGGAAGGAAGGAAGGAAGGAAGGAGTGAAGGAGTGAAGGATAGAAGGAAGGAAGGAAGGAGTGATAGAAGGAAGGAAGGAAGGAGTGAAGGAAGGAAGGAGTAAAGGAAGGGAGGAAGGAAGGAGTGAAGAAAGAAAGGAAGGAAGGAAGGAGTGAAGGAAGGAAGGAAGGAGTGAAGGAAGGAAGGAAGGAAGGAAGGAAGGAAGAAAGGAAGGAAGGAAGGAAGGAGTGAAGGAAGGAAGGAGTGAAGGAAGGAAGGAGTGAAGGAAGGAAGGAGTAAAGGAAGGGAGGAAGGAAGGAGTGAAGGAAGAAAGGAAGGAAGGAAGGAGTGAAGGAAGGAAGGAAGGAAGGAAGGATAGAAGGAAGGAAGGAAGGAAGGAAGGAAGGAAGGAAGGAAGGAAGGAAGGAAGGAAGGAAGGAATGATCGAAGGAAGGATGGAGTAAAGGAAGGGAGGAAGGAAGGAGTGAAGGAAGGAATGAAGGAGTGAAGGAAGGAAGGAAGGAAAAGGAAGGAAGGAGTAAAGGAAGGGAGGAAGGAAGGAGTGAATGAAGAAAGGAAGGAAGGAGTGAAGGAAGGAAGGAAGGAAGGAAGGAAGGAAGGAAGGAAGGAAGGAAGGAAGGAAGGAGTGAAGGAGTGAAGGAGTGAAGGAAGGAAGGAAGGAAGGATAGAAGGAAGGAAGGAAGGAAGGAAGGAAGGAGTGAAGGAGTGAAGGAAGGAGTGAATGAAGGAAGGAGTGAAGGAGTGAAGGCAGGAAGGAAGGATCGAAGGAGTGAAGGAAGGAAGGAGTGACGGAAGAAAGGAAGGAAGGAAGGAAGGAAGGAAGGAAGGAAGGAAGGAAGGAAGGAAGGAAGGAAGGAAGGAAGGAAGCAAGGAGTGAAAGAAGGAAGGAAGGAGTGAAGAAAGGAAGGAAGGAAGGAATGAAGGAAGATCGAGTGAAGGAAGGAAGGAAGGAAGGAAGGAAGGAAGGAAGGAAGGAAGGAAGGAAGGAAGGAAGCAGTGGACGTACAACGGGAGTGGTTAGGTTGGGTAAGATATGGGGGTTAAAATGTTACTATTAATTCCCGAAGCGAACTTCGGGAAGTATTGTTTTTGTTTCATCCGTCCGTCCGTCCACGCGTGCGTGCGTGCGTCCGGCCGCGTTTTCTTGAAAACCGTTCAGTCTATTTCAATCACTTTTTGTGTACAACTTTACGAGGACATTAGCTATCGATTGATGGCTTTGGTTTTATTTCAAGGTCAAGGTCATGCTGATTAAGGGCTCAACCCCCAAGACACTTAATCGCTAATATATTGCGAAGTTTTGTATGTATTTCAATGCGGTTATTTCCCCCCTACAACGTTCTCTGATGAAAGGGCTATGACATTATACATTATAATCATGAATTTGTCTGTGCATTCTTGCGCGCGTGCGTGCGTGGGTTTGAACCCCAAGGCTATATCTCAAGAACTGCTGTATGGAATTGCTTCAAATTTAGTGTGGTGGTGCATCACGGTACACAAAAGGTCCCATACAAAAATGACAACCATGCTGACCTTGACCTGAAGTTTGACCTTGAAAACGTAAGTTTCTTCTAAATTGTGGCAATATCTTTCATGCCGATCGTTGGACTTGCAATGTTCAAATTTAGTATGCAGCTGCATTGGCTTATGGCTATCCCAAATATTGAGTACAAGAAAGGTCAAGGTCAAGGTCACGACGGTTATAATCTACCTATAGGACCATCTGTAACCGGTCATTTTCAACCACACATTTTTGAGACATTTAGAAGTTTATAATGGTGATTCTGAATGAGTATGAATCGAGGTCAAGGTCAAAGTCAAGGTCAGTAGCGGTGGAACTTTGCTGCCGCTCGGCGACACACTTGTTGGAAAGTTGTCTTTGACTTGTTATTGTTATTTCCTTTCCACTTTTAGCTAGTAAATATTAATGAGAGAAAGAGAGAGAGAGAGAGAGAGAGAGAGAGAGAGAGAGAGAGAGAGAGAGAGAGAGAGAGAGAGAGAGAGAGAGAGAGAGAGAGAGAGAGAGAGAGAGAGAGAGAGAGAGAGAGAGAGAGAGAGAGAGAGAGAGAGAGAGAGAGAGAGAGAGAGAGAGAGAGAGAGAGAGGGAGAGAGAGAGAGGGAGAGAGAGAGAGAGAGAGAGAGAGAGAGAGAGAGAGAGAGAGAGAGAGAGAGAGAGAGAGAGAGAGAGAGAGAGAGAGAGAGAGAGAGAGAGAGAGAGAGAGAGAGAGAGAGAGAGAGAGAGAGAGAGAGAGAGAGAGAGAGAGAGAGAGAGAGAGAGAGAGAGAGAGAGAGAGAGAGAGAGAGAGAGAGCAGGAGGGAGGGAGAGGGAGAGGAGAGAGAGAGAGAGAGAGAGAGAGAGAGAGAGAGAGAGAGAGACAGAGAGAGAGAGAGAGAGAGAGAGAGAGAGAGAGAGAGAGAGAGAGAGAGAGAGACAGAGACAGAGAGAGAGAGAGAGAGAGAGAGAGAGAGAGAGAGAGAGAGGGGGGGGGGAGAGAGAGAGAGGGAGAGAGAGAGAGAGAGGGGAGAGAGAGAGAGAGAGAGAGGGGAGGGAGAGGAAGAGAGAGACAGAGAGAGAGAGGAGAGGGAGAGAGAGCTAGAGAGGGAGGGAGAGGCAGAGAGACAGACAAAGAGAGACAGAGAGAGAGAGAGAGAGAGAGAGAGAGAGAGAGAGAGAGAGAGAGAGAGAGAGAGAGAGAGAGAGAGACAGAGAGGGAGAGAGAGAGAGAGAGAGAGAGAGAGAGAGGTCAGTCACCAATCTATCATTGTTTACGATATACGTGTTCAGAATAATATTTGTAGTTGTCCATCTTACTCGACATTCTTCCGACCCCACCCCACCCCACCCATACCCTTTCCAACTCTTTCTTCAATATCTCCCCACCCCCACCCCCTCCTCGCCCTCTCTATGCACCCTTTACACCCTCACACTCCAGCCCCCCTCCCCTCTTACACCCCTCCCTCCCCCTCGCCTAAAATGTCAAATAAAGTTTTCCAGTGTCCAGTGTCCAGTGTCCCCGCTTTTTCTTCCTGTGTCCAAAACTCGCATTCTTATCTACCGGTGTCACGATAAATAAGTTACCCCGTGAAATAAGTCCCGTCACGGTAATATGCATGCTGCCCCACAACCGTAACGACAACTATGTTTCTTAACCCTTTCACCGCCAGCCATATTTCAGCCAAAAATGTCCATTAAACGTACCTGGATAGAGAACAAAATCCATCTGCAGTATTGGGGATTCTTCTGTGACAGATAAAATAAGGTCTATCCTTACGCTTCCCAAAACTAAGACAATAGGGTCTTTGGATAATACACCCCAATTTGATGCCTTTTAGTGACATAGGTGTTAAGCCACTCTGGTAAAAAAAAAGAAGTGACTTTGGCGGTGAAAGGGTTAAATATATCGTAAATTTGAGTTTTACGTCCTCTCGACCTGGGAAGGCACATATGGGACATAAGGGTTAAATATGAATGAAAAATGGTGCTTTACGTCCTCTCGGTCACAGACACATATGGGACATTTGTAAATACAAAGATGGTGGGAACAATACTGGAGGCAATGACCGGAGGCAGTGCAACTCCAGTAAAGTCCCGATTTTGAGTTCGAAGGGTTAAATATAGAGATTTAAGTGCACAATCTACACAAGAAAGAACCGTGAAATTGAGGGTGTAAAATAATCTACACATTTGCTGAGAAATCGATGTACAGACTCTCATAGCACTTGTTAGTCCGTCACCAAGACGGACTATTGCGATGGGCTGGTTTGTATTTTTGTTTGTTTGTTTTCGCCTTTTTCCAAAATGGCGGACGATGTCAGTCAACAAAACACCGGGCCACGCAGACAAAAACAATTAATAATAGGGGAAGACGGGGTAAAAAGCGCATGGGCGGGTAAGAAGCCCACCCCAATTATCTCATGAAATAAAGAAAATTTCAGTCAAATTTGCCCATGAGACGAATGCTAGACATTAACGCTCGTCTCATGAGCAAAATGAGACTGAAATTTGCTTCATTTCATGAGATAATTGGGGTGGGCTTCTTACCCGCCCATGCGCTTTTTACCCCGTCTTCCCCTACAAAGAAAGAAATAGTGAGGCCAAGAGAGGAGATAACGAAATTGAGCAAAGGGTGAATACTCTCTTTCTAATTAAATCCCCTTTAATTGTTTGTCTCACTCTGGTTCTGACCCGCGCACTGCTAGGTGATCGGCATTGCAATCAACTTTGGTGGTGGAGGGGAGTTAGTTAGAAAGGTTCTTATTAGACTCTCTCAGAACCTGACATGCATGCACAAAAAAACACACGCACACTGACACACACGAGCGCTCTCTCTCTCTCTCTCTCTCTCTCTCTCTCACACACACACATGCGCGCAAGCACGCGCACGCACACACGCACGCACACACACGCGCGCGCTCACGCACACACACAAAACTATGTTATTGTTAATTATTGTTACACACACACTATGTGTATTTTTTCCATAATTATTGTGGTTTGATCGTTTCTCCAGTTTTCGTTCTTCATTTTATTTGCTTCAGTCATTTTATAATTTTTTAATTAGGACAACAGGATACAAAAAACACACACACGCTTTGTCTAGTTTATTCCTTTATCGTCAATAAAGATCATTTTGACTTGACTTGACTTGACACACACACACATGGACTCCTCATACAGGCACACACTCTCTCTCTCTCTTTCTGTCTCTCCTTTGAATCTCTCTCTCTCGCTCTCTTTCTGTCTCTCCTTTGAATCTCTCTCTATCTCTCTCTCTCTCTCTCTCTCTCTCTCTCTCTTTCTGTCTCTCCTTTGAATCTCTCTCTCTTTCTGTCTCTCCTTTGAATCTCTCTCTCTCTCTCTCTTTCTGTCTCTCCTTTGAATCTCTCTTTCTGTCTCTCCTTTGAATCTCTCTCTCTTTCTGTCTCTCCTTTGCATCTCTCTCTCTCTCTCTTTCTGTCTCTCCTTTGAATCTCTCTTTCTCTCTCTTTCTGTCTCTCCTTTGAATCTCTCTCTCTCTCTCTCTCTGTCCGTCTCTCTCGTCTTCTCTAGTGAAAACCACACCGTCACAAAAGTAACATCAACAGCTACGCATTTCATGAAAAACAACAACAAAAATATCAGAAGAAATTTTAGAAGCCGTTAAAGAAAAAGACTGGAATTATTAAATGTTTTTTCTTGTAGAGGAAACAGAGTTATTAACTGACATGTCGTTTTTAATTTTTTTAATTATTTTTAGTTCGTGTTTATTTCTTCATTCATTTAGCATTAGGCCCTACTAATAATTCAAGAACGTTTTTGTTCTTATGTTGTTCTTGGGGCATTTGCGGGTGACACGCGGATTAGAATTAAGCACCCAACAAATGACCTGGCATAGTGTTTTAAAGGTGCACCCTGACGGATGAATTTTTGCAAGGAACACGTCGAGATGACCAGAAAGACAGCCTTTTCAAGGATCGGAGCACTCACTTTGCTTTGGTTTCCTAGAAATCAAACCGTCAAAACGGCGATTTCTCCTTGGCGGAGATAGACTCCATTTTGGACGGGGTGGGTTGAAGCTTTTTCTTTTTTTGTGGTGCAGTAAAAACAAAAATGGAAGCTATTTCATCTGTTGTGAGCGAAACTCCTTTAGATAAACTGTATAACATTTTAAAAAGAAAAAGAAAAAGGTTTGCATTGCGAAAATTTCGTGCAAACAATTTGCTCTAAACCCTGTCGGCCAATAATAAAGAGACGGCACACGCCTTCTCTTTCTGTGAAAGAATTTGACTTCCAGCACCTCCGCCAAGGAGGAATCGCAGATTTGACGGCTTGATTTATAGGAAACCAGAGCAAAATGAGCGCTGCGATCTCTGTAAAGGGTGTTTTCATGGTGATCTCGACGTGTTTCTTGCAGACACTCATCCGTCAGGGTGCCCCTTATCAGACACAGCACTCGCATCATTCACACTGCTATGAAACTGATTTGATTCACACAAACAAGCGTAGCAGAATACACACACGCGCGCGCATGCGCACACACACACACACAGAGAGCATGCATAGCAGACGGTCACACATACATAAACTCACACACACACAACACACACGCGCATGCATGCACAGAGAGAGAGAGAGAGAGAGAGAGAGAGGGGGGGGGGAGAGAGAGAGAGAGAGAGAGAGGGGGGGGAGAGAGAGAGAGAGAGAGAGAGAGAGAGAGAGAGAGAGAGAGAGAGAGAGAGAGAGAGAGAGAGAGAGAGAGAGAGAGCATTAAGCAAAACATTTCCATTAACACTTTAAAACCAAATGCGTTGTTCTATATACAAATGAACACCAACAATTTTTAGCAACGTTTGCATTCAGTTGCACAAAGCTTTTTTTTTCTTCCCTTAGAAAAAGAAAAGAAATAGAAATCCAACAGTTTTGCCAAAAAAGTTTATTGTAAAACAACCATAACATCACAATAAAGAATCAGTGAAAACTCACGTCACAACTTGCTTGACTTTGCTTTAACTGCCGATCACAGAGACAACACTGAGATTCTCGGAATAAAAGATCATGTTAAAAGCAACGATGAACATCCTGTACATAAAAACAACAGATCCAGCGACTTCATTCATTTGTCTTTCTTTTATAACGGCACACACTTTGCTATACATTTCTACTGCAACAAAAAGCACCATGTTGACTGCACTGGATTTCTTCTTCTTCTTCTTCGTTCCCAGGCCATATGGCCATAATGGGTAAGGTACATGTGTCCAGTTTTCACTGGTCCACCCGCTGCGCACAGCCGACACATTCCGATTTCGGAGGAGCTCAAGAGAAAAATTATTTGCAAGATTGTTTCGATAAAAGGCAGGAGAATGGACCAATAAGTCAGAAAGATAGTAGATGATAGAAAGCAAAGGAAAAAGAGAGTGGCAGATTAGAGGAAGTTACAAGCACAGAACTTCCAGAAGGTGGGGGAACTATTTTTACGAAAGACCCCCCGGTATCCCCACGGGGAACTGCACTGGATAAAAGTTAACATTCGTCAATAATCATCATCAATTTAAAAATATTAGTTTTTAATTGTTTTTTGGAGGTGGTGATTTTTTTCCGAACAAGGCACATTTTGGTATAGCTGAATACACCGTAAAATGTGGACTATAAGCCCCTACTTTTTTTCTACCACTTTGGCCCATGCGGCTTATAGACTGATGCGGTTTATCTGTGGAATTTTTCCATTCTCCATTTATCAGTATGATTAAATCTGTTTCTGGCCACATTCTTCAGCCTATTTTGAACTTATTTAGACTCAAAACTGATTTTGGTAATCAATTGATTCAAATCTTGTACCTACAGTATCTAAGAGCATTAAATACTCACGTTCTGAAAAGAAAATGTCTATATCTGTGTTGCTTTGTGCACATATAATTTTCCCTGCGGCTTATAAACTGGTGCGGCTTATATGTGAATAAATACCTAATATTTTGTCAGTTTAAGGAATGCACCTTATATACAGGTGTGTCTTATAGTCCAGTTTTTACAGTACTTGTACTTCAAGATATTTTGCAAATTGTAGATATTGTATACACACAAAAAACATCAAAGTACAAACAAAAATCTCGAAAACTTTTAACAACTGTAATGATCTAACTAACAATTAAAAAAAAAAGAAAGAAGAAGAAAAATGACAGTTAATAGGTTAACTACATGTTGTAATAACAGCTTGTGCTACTGTTAAAAAATGTTACATACTGTAGGTATAATCAACAAAAGTGCAGAACTAATAGAAGTTTCTACTCTATCTTTTTTTGCTAATGTGTTTTCCAAGCCAAATAAAAAGGAACAGTTATCTAGGTTAGTCCTAAGCCAACTGTCATAACTAAAATAAAAAATGCAAGGAAAGAATGTTGATCTTAAAATGAGAGCTAAAAGTACATACAGATTTAAAACATCAACTTATCATGGCACAAGTTTTTGTGGTTTGGTCAAAGTGCATTTTACACATCAAGAGCCGAAACGCTAACGTCATAAGTAAAAAGGGCAAAACGCAATTGTTTTCCCGAAAGAGAAGGCAAATCAGTGATGGAAAGAACTTGGACAAAATCTTTGGTATAAAAAGTCCCCCTACCTTCTGGAAGTTCTATGCTTGTAACTTCCTCTAATCTGTCATTCTCTTTGACTCTGCCTTTTCCCTTTGCTTGCTGTTATCTACTATCTTTCTGCCTTAACCGGTCCATTCTTCTGCCTTTTTTTCACGAAACACTTTCAAAAAGATTTCCTCCTCCAGCCGAAGTCGGACTTGCTGGGCCTCGCTATTTTTTAGTTAGGCGCATAACAGCAGCATGACGCATCTGCGCTCATAATTGACAGGAAACTGTCTGAGGGATCGAAGAAGAAGAAGAAGAAGAAGAGGACAGAATGAGCAGGATCATTTATAACAACAGCATAACAATAAGTAACAGTTCTACAACAAGAAATTGCTTTGGCATGAGGCTGTGTCAGACCAGTTGACATAAGCTAGAACGCCAAGGCTACATCAAAATGTTGTTATGCTCTGAATGGTTGTGCGGGGATTGTCTTAAGCCATGACAAGCTCCCAGCATAACATCATCAGTCTAAAATCCCCCGAAGACGGAGTGTGGCTGCCCACATGGCGGGGTAATCAAAAACGGTCACACACGTAATGGTCTCATCCCTAGCTGGTGCATTTGTACTGAATTGTTCAAGTGCTCTGGGTGTTGGGATGATCCCTGGAGTCGTTAAGCCTGGGAACGACAACGACAACAAGAAAAACAGGCACAGTCAAACCGAAATAGGTAGCTCGTAAAAATAAGTAGCTCGCTACTATGAGAGTCTGTATTTGCGACAACCACAGATTTCACTTTTTCTGTACTGTAACCATTTACCTAACCCTAACCCTATCCCTAACCCTAGAAAAAAGTGAAATTTGTGGTTCATGCTCAATGTCGCAAATACACACTGTCATAGGTAGCGAGCTACTTATTTTTACGAGCTACCTATTTTCATGCGACACCACCCACATCCATCATCTCTTGCCACAATAGTGAATGACATTCAATTTCAATCTAGAGTATCAAAGGGGGTCGCATGCCCCTCAAAATGATGCAAACAATGATGCAACCATGACGTGATTTCTCCACGGGTGCAGCTAAACAAAATGAGAAACCCTGAAAGGCCGGGGTCCAGGGGTAATGTCCCCACTGCAGCTGAAGCAAACATTGATTTATGATGGTACTTTAGTTTGCTTTTTCCACAGTTTATACAAATGCTTGTTTTAAAGTGTTTGAAAAATACAGTAGACACACAAAGATCTTGTTTGACATTTAAAAAAAAAAAAAGGAACTTCCTTTTCTGGTAAAATTCAAAAACAGGAAATCCTTGTATACCAGGAAAAGTTGCACCCATGCCTCTCTACAATCTCTATGATTTCAAGGGGGGAGGGGGGGGGGGGGGTACCCAACCAACACGCAGACCTGTTAGTACTTTAGATCTCCATAAACAATATGTTCACGAAATTGAACAACGGGTGACTACTCTCTTTCTAATAAACTCCTCTCCATCAAATTCTTTGATTAACCAAAATTCCTTTCGAGGCTTATCAGTTTGTTCTGTGCTGTGTGATGTTTATGTGCAACATATCCAAGGCTAGAAGGCTATGCTACTCTTGGATAGATGTTGATTTGTTTGTATGTTGTCCTCTCCACCATTGTTGATGTGTACTGTGTGTGGGTGGAGGGTCATAAAGGCGAACTGGGCACATTCTTTTTGGAGAATGATGCTTTGTTTGTCTCACTTTGGTTCCACGTATTGCTAGATGGTCGGTATCATAATCAACCTTGGTGGAGGGGAGCTAATTAGAAAGAGAGTATTCACCCTTTGTTCAATTTCGTTATCTCCTCTCTTGGCCTCACTATTTAAATTCTTTGATTAAACAATATGTTATGTGAAAAAAAAAAAGCAAACAAAACCAAAAAACACCACAAATACAAGAGTGGGCGACGGAAAAAACCACACACACCATTTTTACCCAAAGAAATCCATGAAAGTGAACACAAATTGTTTACTGATGCCCCATACTGACATTAGGTATTAGGTATTAAGTACTTTATAGTCACGGAGGCATCTCTGTGAAATTCGGGTTTCTTCCACCTGGAGAGCATGTCACAGCCAGAGGCGTGTGCCACCCATTAAAAATAATAAATTTGCATGCGATTTTTTTTGTGATTGGTGAGGAAGGAAGGGGGGGGGGGGGGCTAGGCGCCGTTGAGGCCTCAAATACATGTTAGCATTTGTCACTCTTTCTTCATGGGGGGAAAAAGGTGTAGGGTGGCACAGAGGTAACGCGTTCGCATCGTGCACAATAAACCCCCGAGTTCGATCCTGGGTACAGGGGATTTTCCCCTCTCACTCTGCACCAGGGCTTACGGTCTGAACATGGAGTCTTACGGATGAGACGATGATAAACTGAGGTCCCGTGTGCCCATGCGATTTGCACACGTTAAACCCAGTGGCAACAAAAAAGTTGTGATTCGGTCAAAATTTACCGCCTCACCCCCTTTCCTTCCTCATCAGTCACACAAAAATCGCATACCAAAACAGAAAAGAAAAAAGGGTGGCGCGCCTCTGGCAGCGACGCGCTCTCCAGGTGGGAGCAACCCGAATTTCACAGAGACGCCTCTGTGACTATAAAGTACCAAATACGAATACCAAATGGAAACACAGTAATATGCCACTCATGCAGATTACTTCCATGTCACTGTGCTGGCATGGGAGAAAGAGTGAAAAATGTGAACGTGTATTGAGAAATTACAAAGCCAAACAAAACAGTTGCCCATATTTAAATTTTAAAAAAAGGAATGTGACCAAAAAAATCTGACACTAATACTGTTACACTAGAGATCTTATTCATTTACATCCAACAAAAGTAAACTAAAATAAATCGAAAAGGTAAGGGAAAAAAAGCATGCAAACAGACAAAAACAAATACGCTGTAAGTTGCAAGAACGGCAATGATGTTAAGCACTCAGACCTGCCAACAGACCAAAGAGGAATATTTGTAGCAGGAAAGAGGAATTTTTGGGAGCTAAGAGGAATTTTGACACGGCATCTTACCTTTCGCGCGCAAACATAATTTGAAGCAAGCAATTTTCATCCTTGTGAACTTGTCTTGTTTAAAACTAGTCTTGTCTGGAAGTGTCACAACTATTCCTAACACAATAGAAGCTTTTGGTTTGTTCCTCTGCCCTTTATAATTGGGGAGACCAAGACGGTTGGTGCCAAAGATGACTTAAATAATAAGACTTGGAAGGAAGATAATGAATCAATTCAAGTTCATCTTTGTTCTCCTTTCCTTCCGTTGTCTTGAAAAAGTCGGTAACGGTGGAAGACGAAGTCTAGGAGTTTGCAGTTTTGATAAAACGATGAGAAGGAATGTGACATTTGATGTCTTGACACCCTCCATAGGAGACTTTTAAGTGTAGTGAGCACATCATACATCTAGCATGATGCACACTTTCTTGATATCTGAATGCACAGATACTTTTCCATGTAATCTTGGCTGAAATATTGGTCTATGATTCTCTTTCTTTTCTCCCCAGAGTCTCACACACATCGATGTGTCAATCGCCATCTTGACGGAAGTGCGCAAACAGAAACTAGAAAGTCAGCTATACGCACAGCAGCTGTGCTGCTCTGTATATAAGACGATGAATTTGTGTGTTTAAAAAACCCTTTTTTTTTAAAGTTTCGAAAGCGGAATTTTCTGGACTTGAGCGGAAGGGCGAAAGAAATGTAGTCTGAGCGGAAGAAATTCCGCTCAAAGCGGAATGGTTGGCAGGTCTGAGCACTGCAAGCACAAAATCATAAAACACAAATTCAAATGTCCAGCAAACTTTCGACAGAAGCACCGTATTCACAAGGGTGTAAAATGAGACAAGGCACTGCAAAGAACGTGAGCAAAAAACACCCCCCCCCCAAACAGCAACAACAATGGCACTAATGAACCCATACCCCAACACTGGGAAAGGAATGACTTAAAAGGGGGGGTAGGGCCAGCCACACGTCCACTAACATCGCACGACTGTACGATACGATGCGATCACGTGGACTCGAAGCGTGAATCACATTTGCATGGGTGCTTCTGGGAAATGTCAAAAATCCTGCAAAGGTATTAGGTATTAGGTACTTTATAGTCACAGAGGCGTCTCTGTGAAATTCGGGTTGCTCCCACCTGGAGAGCGCGTCGCAGCCAGAGGCGCGCCACCCCATTTTAAATTTTTTTTTTTTTTTGCATGCGATTTTTGTCACTGATGAGGGAGGGGGGGGGGGGGGGGGGTGTAAATTTTGACCAAATGACAACTTTTTCGTTGCCACTGGGTTTAACGTATGCTAAGTGCATGGGCACATGGGAACTCAGTTAAGGCCTAGTGCAGAATGAGAGGAAAAAATCCCCTGTACCCAGGTTCGAATTCGGGTTTACTTGACACGAAGCGAACGCGATACCACTGTGCCACTCTATACCAAAGGGGCGGCCCCGGCGGAGTGCAGGAGCAGCATACACACACACACACGCATTTATTGCTCTTTTTTTCACCCCTCTAGACTAGTGCAAGTGCTACATTCCTTTGAATATCACAAAGGCTTATATAGGCCCTTTTTATTGTACAAGTTTGTGTGTGTGTGTAAGAAAATCGTTGTTTCTCAAATTCTCAAAATTCGGCGATGCCGGCTCGAGGCAATTTAAAAATCTTGCAGTTCAGAACATCCTGAAAGAAGGAGCATTCATGCATTTGTTCTTGGAGACCATGTGATCGAATCGTATCGTACAGTCGTGCGATGTTAGTGGACGTGTGGCTGGCCCTTTAGAGCCAGGAAGCACACCAACCTGGCTCGTGATTCATGGAATGTTCATCAGGCTTGCTGGACTTTATAACATTGCAACTGTGATCAAATAAACACGCACAGAGGACCCTACCTATTAAGACCTTTTTTGTTGTTGCTGATTTTCCCCCGGGGGGATACCGGGGGGGCTCTTACGTACAAATAGTTCCCCCACCTTCTGTGTTTGTAACTTCCTCTAATCTGTCTCTCTCTTTGACTCTGCCTTTTTCCTTGAAGTTTGTGTCATCAACTATCGTTCTGACTTTTTGGCCCCATTCTCCTGCCTTTTTTCCCACAAAAATCTTCCATATATTTTTCTCCTTTCGGCTCCTCTGGAAATCGGAATGTGTCGGCTGGATGCAGCGAGGACACCAGTGAAAACTGGAAAATAGACGCACACGAACCCATTGTGGCCTTATGGCCCAGGAACGCAGAAGAAGAAGTTGCTGATTTTTCATGGTCTTAAGAGGGGGGTTCCTCTGTATATTGACAAGGCGTATGCTGACTAAATAAACTGTCTGGCATGGCTTGGTCACAATATTTTCTCTCTTTAGATTGTATAAAAACACACCAGGTTTGATACAGCCATAACAAGCTTGACGTACACTTGTACAGATATTTTTTCTAAAGTCACTGTGGTGATACTGGGGGGGGGGGGGGGGGGGGGAGGGGGGGGGGGGTGTCTTCCGTACAAATAGTTCTCCCACCTACTGGAAGTTCTGTGCTTGTAACTTGGCTTGGTCACAATATCTTATCTCTTTAGATTGTATAAAAAGGCACCAGGTTTGATACAGCCATAACAAGCTTGACGTTCACTTGTACAGATATGTTTTCTAAAGTTACGCTCTCTAGCACACATTTTTTTGGAAAAAGAAACCGGCTTTTGGGACCACAGAGAGCAATAGAGAAAGTATTCATGTGAAACAAGAAAAAGCAGCACACACACACGCATGCACACACACACATTTGTTTTTAGCCGCACACACACACATACAGTATTATTTTAGGGAAAACAAAACAAACCAATAATACATTACACAACTTGCAGGCATTTTTTTTTCAGGCAAAAAAATTGCTTAAAATTCCCAAACACTTGAATTAATAAACAAATTCTGACAAACCAGAACACGTTATGGAGGAGCACCATTGATCAATTAAATAACATTTATCACAAGAAAACCTTGAACAATTAAACAGATAAAACTTGTGTGAGAATATGTGTGTGTGTGTGTGTGTGTGCGTGTGCGTGTGTGTGTGTGTGTGAACACATTATGTAAAGCACCAACCAAAATAAATAAATTATATTTATCACAATAATCAAATTACAAATATAACCGTGTATATTGATTATATGCTGATTTGTTTTATTTGATAATGATGGTTATTTAGTATGATTGAATTAATCATTGTGTCATTTAGTTCTGTAAAATAATATTGTCTTGTAATATACATTATGGAAGAAGAGAACCTTCTTTGCAAGGGGAAAAAAAAAAATAACCGTGTGTGTGTGTGAGTGTGTGACTGTGAGAGAGAGAGAGAGAGGGGGAAAGAGAGAGAGAGAGGGAGAGAGAGAGGGAGAAAGAGAGAGAAAGAGAGAGAGAGAGAAAGAGAGAGAGAGAGAGAGCACCAACCAAAATAAATAAATAACATTTATCACAATAATCAAATTACAAATATAACCGTGTTTATATGTGTGTGTGTGTGAGAGAGAGAGAGGGGGAGGGGAGAGAGAGAGAAAGAGAGAGAGAGAGAGAGAGGGAGGGAGGGAGAGAGAGAGAGAGAGAGAGAGAGAGAGAGAGAGAGAGAGAGAGAGAGAGAGAGAGAGAGAGAGAGAGAGAGAAAGCACCAACCAAAATAAATAACATTTATCACAATAATCAAATTACAAATATAACCATGTGGGTGGGGGGTGAGAGAGAGGGGGAGAGAGAGAGAGAGAGAGAGAGAGAGAGAGAGAGAGAACAT
Organism: Phymorhynchus buccinoides; assembly: GCA_017654935.2. NCBI lineage: Eukaryota > Metazoa > Mollusca > Gastropoda > Neogastropoda > Raphitomidae > Phymorhynchus > Phymorhynchus buccinoides. The sequence goes on along the minus strand of CM065706.1, from coordinate 32,500,121 downwards.
GCATGGGTGCAACTACACAAAATGAAAAAAACTGAAAGGCCGGGGTCCAGGGGTAATGTCCCCCTGCAGCTGAAGCAAAAATTGATTTATGAAGGTACTTTAGTTTGCTTTTTCCACAATTCATACAAATGCTTATTTTAAAGTGTTTGAAAAATACAGTAGACACACAAACATCTTGTTTGACCCAAAAAAAAAAGGAACTTCCTTTTCTGGTAAAATTCAAAAACAGAAAATCCTTGTATACCAGGAAAAGTTGCACCCATGCGTATGCATGTCTGTGTTGCGTGTACATGCACATGTGCGTGCATACAGACATTTCCATGAATAACTGAACTCTGCTCTAGCATAACCAACTTAAGCAACAAAGTATAGAAACCATCTGTGTTCAACAAATCACTGTAAGAGTATAACACACATGCACCAAAAAAAAGAAAAAGATTTCAATAAACTACTCTCAGACTTTAAATAATCAAATCGTATGTTCTTCTATGCTAACCGCTGCATTAACTCACTCGGGGCGAATGAGCCGGATCCGGCTCATGGCTCGCACAACCGTTTAGGACGATTGGCCCGGCTCCGGCTCATAAGAGTTTTCAAGAGGTTTTGATTTCTGGCGTGTAACCAGCTTTACGGTGGGAAGTCATAACCTATTTACAGTTTGGTATGACCTTGCCTCTCTTGAAGTCAACCAATCATTGCAGACTTTACATTCAGCTTTGGTTCTAGAGGGGGGTCAAAGATCGGAATTTGAAATTTTCCTTCTTTCTATGTGTTAGCTGTTTTTGTCAATAGGAGACAAACGACGAAGGTAAGGAATCTGATATTTTACGATCGTTTAGTGCATGGTGTTGCTAATCTTTTCTGAAAATATTGATGTCTAACTCTTTCATAACTCGGTTTTGGTGATTATTTTACAAACCTAGTCAAATGCCCACTCCTCACAGAACAAGGAGAAATAATTCGGCCAGTCCCGAGTGAGTAAAAAAAATCAAGCTGGACTAGCAGCCAAATCATAAGGGTCTTAAACTTACATCAACTGTTTTCAACTTCCAGCGATAGTTAATGGTTTTCTTTTTTTAATTTTGAATTGTTTTGCTTTGCTTGCATTTGCTTGCATTTGAAGCTTTTATGACAAAAAAACAAGATTACACTCACTAAAACAAAACAAAAAAAGCGAAACCTCTGCCACCGATAACAAACCCTCTATAAGGAATTCTTAACCCTCGGAAATGTACAAATCCTCTGACATAAGACGATTTCCGGAAAAAAACTAGGGGAGAGCACTTTGTGAAAATTAGAGTTGTTTACCTCCATTACTCGGTCAAATACCATAGCAACAATGCAACAATGGCGTCGAAGCTTGAAACCGCAGGATGTGAGTCAGCAACTTGCAAACATTTTTTTGTTAGAAAAATAAGGGGTGGCCAGTGGCCACAAACTGATAAAACTTGCAAAATGTGACGTAAAAATACAAATGACATCAATTTTAGAATGACGCACGGTGTTCTAAGTGCTGTCTGTCTGCTCAAACACACGAGGCGAGAGATCTTCCCGATGGTAGAGTAACTTCCCCTGTTTGACCGATTGAATTAGGCAAGATCACTCCCACATACCATGAAATTACTCCCCTTAATTATTTCCGAACCCCTACTGCCGATGCCTGAAGATAACTTGACATTCCGTTAACCTTTCACCGCCAGCCATATTTCAGCAAAAAATGTCCATTAAATTTACCTGGGTAGAGAACAAAATCCATCTGCAGTATTGGGGATTCTTCTGTGACAGACATAAAATATGGTCTACCCTTACTTCCCAAAACTAAGACAATAGGGTCTTTGTAATAGACCCCAATTTGATGCCTTTTAGTGACATATGTGTTAAATCACTGTGACATTTATATATGAAATAAGGTCTATTCTTACTTCCCAAAACTAAGACAATAGGGTCTTTGGACAATAGACCCCAATTTGATGCCTTTTAGTGACATATGTGTTAAATCACTGTGACATTTATATATGAAATAAGGTCTATTCTTACTTCCCAAAACTAAGACAATAGGGTCTTTGGACAATAGACCCCAAATTGATGCCTTTTAGTGACATATGTGTTAAATCACTGTGACATTTATATATGAAATAAGGTCTATTCTTACTTCCCAAAACTAAGACAATAGGGTCTTTGGACAATAGACCCCAAATTGATGCTTTTTGGTGACATAGGTGTTAAATCACTGTGGTGCCAAAATGCGACTTTGGCGGTGAAAATGCGACTTTGGCGGTGAAAGGATTAACCCTTTCACCGCCAATGTCGCATTTTAACACCACAATGGTTTAACACCCATGTCACTAAAAGACATCAAATCAGGGCCTGTTATCCAAAGATCCTATTTTCTTCATTCTGGGAGGTAAGGATAGGCCTAATGTTATATGTGAACAGAGGAATTCGTAACATTGCAGATATTTTATTTTCTCTACCCAGTTAAGCTTAATGGTATTTTTAGGGCTAAAAAATGGCTGGCGGTGAAAGGACTAAAACCTGAAACGCGTCGCGTCAGAAGACTCGGACATCTCTCCCCCCGTGCACGAACCAATCACAACTCGTCATGCTCCTCATCGGACCCCTCCTCGAACTTCTGCTCGGCTTTGGTCTGCGGGGGTTTGACGTAAATGCCCTCCGCCGCGCGCCACTGGTTGCGGTCGCTCATCCCGGGGAAACCGCACACTTCCTTCTGACCCCGTATGGGTCGCCCGAACGTTTCGCCCGATATGTGAAGGTACCTGGAATAAAGAAAGAAGAAGTCGGCTGTGTTTTGATTGACACATCAAGAACGTTTCGCCCGATATGTGAAGGTACCTGGAATAAATAAAGAAGAAGTCAGCTGTATTTTGATTTACACATCAAGGAGTAATTTGCATAAATCCATAATTATTCACGCTTCCTTCTGACCCCGTATGGGTCGCCCGAACGTTTTGCCCGATATGTGAAGGTACCTGGAATAAAGAAAGAAGAAGTCGGCTGTGTTTTGATTGACACATCAAGGAGTAATTTGCATAAATCCATAATTATTCACACTTCCTTCTGACCCCGTATGGGTCGCCCGAACGTTTCGCCCGATATGTGAAGGTACCTGGAATAAAGAAAGAAGAAATCATCTGTGTTTTGATTGACACATCAAGAACGTTTCGCCCGATATGTGAAGGTACCTGAAATAAAGAAAGAAGAAATCGGCTGTATTTTGATTTACATATCAAGAACGTTTTGCCCGATACGTGAAGGTACCTGGAATAAATAAAGAAGAAATCGGCTGTATTTTGATTTACATATCAAGAACGTTTCGCCCGATACGTGAAGGTACCTGAAATAAATAAAGAAGAAATCGGCTGTATTTTGATTTACATATCAAGAACGTTTCGCCCGATATGTGAAGGTACCTGGAATAAATAAAGAAGAAATCGGCTGTATTTTGATTTACACATCAAGAACGTTTCGCCCGATATGTGTACCTGAAATAAAGAAAGAAGAAATCGGCTGTGTTTTGATTGACACATCAAGAACGTTTCGCCCGATATGTGTACCTGAAATAAAGAAAGAAGAAATCGGCTGTGTTTTGATTTACACATCAAGAACGTTTCGCCCGATATGTGTACCTGAAATAAAGAAAGAAGAAATCAGCTGTGTTTTGATTTACACATCAAGAACGTTTCGCCCGATATGTGTACCTGAAATAAAGAAAGAAGAAATCGGCTGTGTTTTGATTTACACATCAAGAACGTTTCGCCCGATATGTGTACCTGAAATAAATAAAGAAGAAATCGGCTGTGTTTTGATTTACACATCAAGAACGTTTCGCCCGATATGTGTACCTGAAATAAAGAAAGAAGAAATCGGCTGTGTTTTGATTGACACATCAAGAACGTTTCGCCCGATATGTGTACCTGAAATAAAGAAAGAAGAAATCGGCTGTGTTTTGATTTACACATCAAGAACGTTTCGCCCGATATGTGTACCTGAAATAAAGAAAGAAGAAATTGGCTGTGTTTTGATTTACACATCAAGAACGTTTCGCCCGATATGTGTACCTGAAATAAATAAAGAAGAAATCGGCTGTGTTTTGATTTACACATTAAGAACGTTTCGCCCGATATGTGTACCTGAAATAAATAAAGAAGAAATCGGCTGTGTTTTGATTTACACATCAAGAACGTTTCGCCCGATACGTGAAGAATGTACGTGGAATAAATAAAAAAGAAGTCAGCAATAATTTCCAACAGTATGTTTGATAAGTAAAATTTTATATATAAAAAAACAAACAATTCTTACAAACACACACGTATACACGTGCGCACAAAAGCACACGCACACACACACATACCAAGATACACATACACATATAATGCAAACATCTATATCCACATATTCTTTCCAATCACACACACACACAAACACTGAAATACTAATATACATACAAACAGAAAGAATGACACACACATTTTATGTACACACATATAAACTTACTGTTCAGTGACGACATTTTTCAGTCGAAATTTCTCCTCCCGGCTCCAGTACATGTCCTTGCAGACCAACAGCCAGTTGTCGCCTGGAAAATCATAATAATAATAATGATAATGATAACAATAATAATAATAATAATAATGATAATAATAATGATACATGTAATAATAATAATAATAATAATAATAATACTGAACATTTACATAGCGCTTTACTCCCTTTGCAGGGAGCTCAAAGCGCTTTACGTAGACAATAAAACACAAATAAGTTAACATTATACACATAAGACTCACTACAATCAAATAAAATATACATAAAATAACATTATTTAAACAAAGCCCTGTTCATAACCACAAAATTTGAAACAATATTACAATATTATAAGAAAAGAAACAAAATTGCAAGGGAAATCAAAGTTCATGAGCTACGTTATTGCGCAAACACACACACTAATAGAGAAGCACACAGTCACACACCACGCACGCACACATGCATACACACACACACACACTATTATAATATAATAATAATGATAGTAATAGCCAAATTAAAATCAGTCATCATTATCATCATTTTCACCACCTTTGTTGCTTCCATCTTTACTGCTGTTAGTGCTACCTTCTTCTTCATCCTCCTCATTGCTACCATCCTCCTTTTTGTTTTCAACAGTTTGTGATCATTATCTCCATCACTATCATTGTCATAATCAGCAGCAGTCTATGCATATTTGTCTGTTAGTTAGTTAGTCTATTATAGTCCCGTCAACAGCTATGGTCATCTCAGGACTGTCACCGTGTAAAGTTCGACCATGCATAACAAAACACACATTAATGAATATCAACAACGTTCAACAACCTGAAAACACACACCAAAAACCCCCCATAGTACAATTCACATCATGACACCTCCATCATTGTACCCTATAGCTGATAAATCTAGACAGTGCTGAAAACGTTGAGCCATTCCGCTCTGCTTATCAGATCCAGGTAAAAACAAGCGCGAAATCGCAATAGTTTGTGGCACACGGTCTATTTTTACCACTCCAATCATGAGTCACCTCCCCTGGTTTTTCAATAATTTTAATCTGTAAACCAGAATGTTATCTCTGCACCATTTCGTAACTTTTTATATCTTTTGGAAAACATTTAAAACTATGTATCCTACTTATACTCATCAAAAGAAGCACCGCATACTCGTCGTGTCTGTTGTAGTGTCTGTATTACGTATGTTTATTATTTTGTACGCTTTTAAAATACATCATTTACATCATTTTAAAGAGCGGCCTCAATTTGAAGTGTAGCCTCGATTTGAAGTGCGACAATTTTGTCAAAATGTGCGACAATTTTGGACCGACAGACAGACAGACCGACCGACCGACAAAGTGAGTTATAGGTTTGTGGCTTGAGCCACAAACAAAAACAGTAAAAAGGATAACAAACACATTCTAGTAAGCTAAAATACATATTTAAAAAGGCCATATGTGACCTAGCACCACGAAAAGAATATTAAATGTCAAACTGACCAATTCTGAGAAAACTATACACTTGAAAACTTCAGACAATTCGCTTTCTAATGATACAAGAACCATTCTAGTATCTTTTCTTCCAGAGTTATGAGCATTTAAAGTTAGTAGGGTGAGCATCAACCATTTTGAGAAAACACAGTCTAAAGTCTAGCCTAGCTGAAGAAAATGCACTGACCTACTCGTTTTAAAGCACCTATAAGACCATTTGACCATAATATATTAAAGATTATCCTTTATAGCTATGAAAGATATGTTAGAGAACATAAAAATACTTATAACTCAAAGTTGACAAAAAATTATATTTTTGACTTTGCAGGCCTGTTGTGAGAAACTAGCCCAGCGATTTAATGTCCCTTTCGTGGTGCTGGGTCACAAATAGGCAAATATGGACTGCAGAATGGACAACAGGTGCCCACTCAATGTTTGTAGTTTCTGACTAAGACAATCAGACAGCAGAGAGGGCAGTTGCTATTCCGGGCTGGGCAAAAATTTGGTTTCAGTGGAGCGGCCTTGCCAAGGATAAATCCTCAAATTCTCTTGACAGCTGGCGTTGGGGAAGGTCCCCAGAAGCTAACCAGAAACAGTAGCATCACTATGATCCTTGCAACAAGCAAGGGGAGACTACACAAGCAAGTGGCAGGATAGTATACCCTACGCATTTATTTCCCTTAGATGCCATGAGCCTGGTTCTGACAAACATAATCAAGATTTTGTACTGTGGAACCTCCCTCATAAGACTCCCTCCCACATAAGACCTACTTCTCTCACACATCGCCTTTATTTGTAAGCATTAAAATTACCTCCCATAGAGACCCCTCCCTTATAAGACCTCATTTTGGATGATTTTTGAAGGTCTTATAAGGGAGATTCCACTGTATTTTCAATGCTCTCTCCCTCCCTCTCTTCATGCACACAATCACACCCTGTATCACACACCTGTCTACCCATCCTCAGCGCACACACATTCTCTCTTCAGTTGCAAACAGGACCTGAAAATGCACATTGCAATCATACTAAAGGCGGACGCAAACACACACAAGACACACATAGCACACACACACACACAGACATTCTCACTCTTAAACACACACACTCTCTTCACCTCCATTTCCACTGTCGCCCAAAGCACTTCCAAGTTGCGGAAGAGGATGAAAATGCACACACAATTGTACATTGGTTTTAAAGGACGCAATAAACACACATTCTGATCAACCCCTTCATTCTGATTGATTCTGATTCACACAACACAAACACAAACACATGCACACAGACATTCTCTCTCTCTCTCTCTCTCTCTCTCTCTCTCTTCACCTTCATTTCCATTGTCGCCCAAAGCGGACACTTCCAAGTTGCGGAAGAGGATGAAAATGCACACACAATCACATCACACATTACACACAGACACGCAAACACACACATATCACCCCCTTCACCCTCTCTTAAACACACACACACACAAGCACACGCACACACACACACACACACTCATGGATGCATGCAGTGACCCAAGCTTTTGCCTGAACTTTCCATCATAACCCTTGATATAGCTGCTTCCTCAAGAGCACAAGCTCATATTAGAAGAGCCTTCTGTTCAAACTACTGCATGAACCTGCATCAAATTGCCTGAATTCAGGCGTCAGGCATACCCACATGCACCCCTCACACACACACACACACACACTCTCTCTTCACCTTCATCTCCCTTGCCATTCTCCCCAAAGGCGGACACTTCCAGGTTGCGAGAGAGGGGTGCGGGGAAGTGGTGGCTGTGCAGGTTGCGCCGTGTTGACACGTGCATCAGGCGAATGGTCTGACCACACTTCACTGGGGTCCTACACACACACACAACACACACACACACACATGCATGACACATGCATACACACACACACACACACACACACACACACACACACACACATACAACACACACACAATCATGTGTCAATGTGAATGTCAAATATTACTTGTGCGTTACAGGAATACTCTGGCTACATTTCACAAGATTTCCTAAACATGCACTCACTCACTCACTCACTCACACATGCCATAACTTTTCTGTGGCGTTTTTAATGAATTATTAAGGTATTATTAGTGCTATATTGTATATTTGTCTTGGTACATATTGTATTGGTAACGGACATTGTTAACTTTATAATAACGATTGGGAGTTGGTTAGCTTGGTCAGCTATATTTGCTATATTATTAGCTAGTTTGCTATACTTAGTATATTCTTATGTTTGTTTGTTTGCTAGTTTCCTTTGCTTGTTTTCTTATTTATTGCGCTTTTTGTTTTCCTTATATGCTTTAATCTATAAACTTAATGATGCAAATCAATGCTGCAACCTCATGTCATTAGGGCTACACAGCTGTTGACATTAAAAGTCGTTGCCATTGCCACGTATGCACATTGCACGCACACACACACTCTCTCACACACACACACACACACACACACACACTCTCTCTCTCTCTCTCACACACACACACACACACACACAGAGTAAAGAACAAAATGAAATAACCGAATCAATAGATTAAAAGCATGCCTCCCTTAAAACGACCCTAATGCTTTCCATGAAAACACACAAGGAAAACGTCCACAGACCGAAACCAGAAAAGGGAAAAACAAAAAGAAAATATCACATAAATTTGAAAAAAAGGACGAAATGCAGCTTTTTTGTTTTTTGCTGTCCCATCTTCTGGGTCGTACAGTGGCGTTGCTCCCACGCCGCTCATTCCGAATCCCAATTCGCAGTTACACCCCGGCTTGTTCAGGTCGCAGAATCCGAGACCAGCAGTCGAAGGGGAGCGAATCTATGTTAGGCCGTCAGGAGGCAACCAACCGAGGAGACACTGCACTGCTGCTGAGTCACTTTGGTGGAGTTCAATGCAGCTTTCTGTTTATATTATGTCCTTCACCCCCTCCTCCCATTTCGTCCTTTCCAACCTGCATAAAGCACTGTACACCCTTCAAACACCCCACCCCCTTTTCTTCTCACCCCCACCCCCTCAAAAAAAGAAAAAGAAGTTGGGTGTAGACTGCTGTAGTGGGGGTTAGATTTGGGGATCCCAAAAACTGGCTTTGAAAAACAATGTGTCGCAGAGCGGGCATGCACAGTAGCTTTTCTCAGATACTCTCAGTTCATGCCTTTTGTTAACCCTCATCATCAGCATAAACCAACTTAAAGTGTTTTATCCATTAGGCTTACATTGTTTTATGGTGGCATACCACTTGTAAGGTCTTTTCCTATCCCTAACCACAATCAATGATAAGAATATTTGCCTCTGTTAAAAGAAATAACTTGAAACAAATAGCTCTCTGTGGAAAACTAAAAGGAGCCAGAATGAGGGGAATTTGTGTACTGTGGGCAGACATGTCCTTTGACCTTTACGCCCCCCCCCCCCCCCCCCCCATATTAGCCCCCACCCTGTTTGCGTCCTTGGGATGATACACCTCCACGCAAAATCTGAAGCGATTTCATGCAGAGGCTCACAAAATTTCAGAGGGTGAAGAAAAATAGAAGCTGTGTCTGCCGCTCGGCGACACCCCCAGGGCATAGTGCATGTGCACCAATGTCTTTTACTCTTTGTATTACACACAACCACAGGGCATAGTGCATGTGCACCAATGTCTTTTACTCTTTGTATTACACACAACCACAGGGCATAGTGCATGCACACCAATGTATTTTACTCTTTGTATAATTATACCCCACCCCTATGGCATAGTGCATGCGCACCAATGTCTTTTACTCTTTGTATTACACCCACACCCAGAGCATAGTGCATGTGCACCAATGTCTTTTACTCTTTGTATTACACACAACCACAGGGCATAGTGCATGTGCACCAATGTCTTTTACTCTTTGTATTACACACACCCGCACACAAAATTTGAAGCGATTCCATCAAGCTGTTCACAAGATATCCTTGGGACAGACGGATACACACACAAAAAAAGAAACAAGACTGCAACAAACTTACACTCCTTTTGCCGACTAAGGTCGGGCAAAGGGCAAACAGGGAAAGAGAGAAAGACTGAGGGATTCAGTGATCGCATTTACTGATAATTATCACTAAAATACTGATTGCGAAACCAAAATACTGAAAACAATTGACCTGTCAGTCCCAGGGACTAATAAAATGTTGCTGAGACTGATCAATTGTTTAACTGAGGCTTTAATAATTATTGTGGTTTTCCCTGGTTTTTGTATCCCTGAGACTGGTTTCGACACCGGTTGTTGGGGGGCATTATCGCTGATGGGACTGGTTTTCAAAATTCCTAGCATGATCAGAGATTCCAGAAAGAGATTGCATGCCTACCCTCTCGGACAGACGGTTCCAGTTTTCCCCTTGATCTGCCAGTAGCTGTTGTGGTCCGCAGTTTGGGCCGTTCCTGTCACCGACTGAACAAAAAACAACAACAAAATGCAACTCAACAAGCAAAACAAACACCTGGCATAATAAATGCAAACCTAGATTATATGCTGAGCCAGACAAACTTAATTTCAATTTGTTCAGAGACCAGTGAAAACTGAAAAACGGACACATACGTGCTTCACCCATTATGGCCATATGGCCTGGGAACGCAGAAGAAGAAGAAGAAGAAGAATTTGTTCCATTAAAATAACTTTGGAAAACATAATTTTTTTCCTCTCTCCTTTAAAACAACGAACAGACATGGTTTGCCTGACTGACGCTAAATGAGTAAATCATTGACTAACGTTTCTTTTCTTCTCTCAAAATTTCTGCGGCATTCAAAGGGTTAATAATGAGATCTGACCTGTTGTGTGGATCCACTGCCGTACTTGACGTCATGGGAATGAAGGCGAACATTGCTGAACGTGTTGTGCAGCTTTATCGAGGACCCACACGTCACATACTCATAGTCAAAGTCTGAAACATGACATTAAGAATGAGTTACACTTACAGCGTTAAGACGCTAGATCACCAGCCGTGCGGCAGCATTTTCATGTGTGCATGTATGCGCACGTGCATTTCTGTGCGGAAGCATTTCTGTGCGTCATTTTGTACAAAGCGGCATTTTCGGCTTGAGCTGATCATTCCGGTTCCTTCTTCTTCTTCTTGCATATACATCCTCCATCAACAATTTGGTGGTTATGACGCTTAGTACGTAGGTAGGGGGTTTCCAAATTAAACAGATGACTGGTGCAGGATACTTGCTGCAAAGATGATCAGCTTCAATCAAATTCGTATGGGGGAAGAGGGTGGACACAGTTGAGGGAGAACCTTTAGGCTGACTTCAGGCACATAATCTGAAGAGAAGCACCCGTGAAAATTAAGTTTGAAGTCCGAGAACACTATGGTGGTACCTAAACTTTAGCCTGAAGGCTAATCTGACAACGCTTGTTCATCAGCTCTTGTGCTGAAAATAAAAGTACACGTCACACAACCAAAAATTCTCCTTAGATACAAAATAAATTGAGAACCTGTGCTAAAAATAGCGTGCAAACAGCAATAAACATTACAATATAGTTAGGAGAAAATAAAGTCAACTTCAATTTCGTACCTGATGCGCTTCCTTTCTCAAAAGGCAGCTGTAAAACAGCAATAGTAAAGAGGATGCCGACAAGGCTGTTTACATTCGACGCCATGCTGTACACGTACTGCTTTTGAAACGATCGTTTTTGTCTCCTTTTGAAAGAGCGCTTTGTAGGGTAGGAGTTATGTACCCTAGACTTCATGTTTGTTTCTACCACGTTTTTCTTCCCATGACCCTACCCACCCTAGAAAGTTCGTAACTGTGGAAATGAGCGCATAAAAAAGCAACAACCAAAAAAGCAAAACAAAACAAAACCCAACAACAAATACAGAATATAAAAAAGGCAGAGGCGACTACCCCCTTCCCCCCAATAAAAAACAAAAACAAAATGGCAACGCCCTATAAACGTACTCCCAGTTACCAGCAACACCCTCACACATACCCCCTCACACACAGACAAACAAAATAACAAGGGAGACTACTCACTACACTATGACTATAACCATAACCCCTCCACCCCTACTCACCTCCAAGCCAACTCAGGACCAACTCCCTCCTTCCACCTCCCTCCTTCCCTCCCCTCACCCCACAAAACTTAACCCTTTTCCCACTACCAATCGAAAGGGGTGGAGCCGACGTGTTTGCCGTCTGCCACATGCACACACCGGCACGCACGCACGCACGCACACACGCACGCACGCACGCACGCACGCACGCACGCACACACACACACACACACACACACACACACACACACACACACACACACACACACACACACACACACACAAACACACACACAGAGACAGCAGAGAAACACACAGCCCTCGTCTCCATCGTAATGTACTACCGTCCTTGTAGAACTGGAACAACAAAAAGATCAGTTTTCTTTTCTTAACAGTACAAAAACCACTTAAAAAAACCCCAATGACAACACAACAATTGACATTTACTTAATAATAACAAATTATAACTAACAATAATAAACTATAGTGCAGTTTGATGGCGAGACTTCCTCACAGCGTTTCACAAAAGAACACTTAACCCTTTCACCGCCAACGTCGCATACTTGCACCACAATGATTTAACACCCATGTCACTAAAAGGCATCAAATCAGGGTCTGTTATCCAAAGGCCCTGTCCTTTTAATTTTCCTCTACATATGTCACACAGGAATCCCCAGTATTGCAGACATTTGTTCTTCTCTACCCAGGTAAGTTTGATGGATTTTTTTGCTGTGAAATGGCTGGCGGTGAAAGGGTTAAGTAAACTTAACAAGACAGTGTGTCAGTCATCGACATACTAGTACCTTTGTGGTGTCAGTATGTATCTAAACTCTATACATTTTACCATAGCAGCTTTCTGGTGTTTTAAGTGTTTATCATAATCCACATAATATTAACTTGCTCTGGTTATATCTTTATCGATTACAAAAGTTCGGGACTTTCCTGGCATTGCAATACCTCCAGGATCGTCCCACCAACTTGATATAGATCTATTGATGTCCCACATGTGTCTGTGTCAGGCCGGAGGACGTTAATCGGCCGATTGTCTTCTTTTGTTGTTTTAAAGACCTACCACGTCACGTGTCAAAATCACGGTTTTCACGTGTTTTCCCTCTTATGGCTGGTAAGAAATCTTCCTAGCATAAGAGGGAATGTGACACGTGACGTGGGGGGTCTTTAAAAACAGTTTTTGTTGTGGCTTAGGGCCTACACACTTTCACTTTGTTTCATTTTCCCCTCCGTTGATCGTTATCTTTGTGACACGTTTTTTAAAAAATATTTGCTTATCATTGTGATCCAAGGTGTAATCTGACTTTATAATTGCTGTCGTCGTTTTATCAGTAATGTACGCTATATTTTAAAGATAATCTAACGGCATAGATATATTATATATACATAATTATGGTTCTGTCAGTTTCTGTTTCTCTGAGTCTTTGAGTGTGCCTTTGTATTGATCCAACATACCGTGATGGCTTCGGTGGGTCACGGGTAAGTTACCCTTTCAACGCCAGCCATTTTTCAGCAAAAACTTTCCATCTTTGTAGAGTGTAGAGTGGCACAGTGGTAGCGCGTTCGCTTCGTGTCAAGTAAACCCGAGTTCGAACTTGGGTACAGTGAATTTTTCTTCTCACTTTGCACTAGGCCTTGCGGTCTGAACGTGGAGTCTTTCGGATGAGACAATAAACCGAGGTCCCGTGTGCTCATGCTCTTAGCACACGTTAAACCCAGTGGCAACGAAAAAGTTGTCATTTGGTCAAAATTTACCCCCCTCCCTTCCATCCTCATCAGTCACACAAAAATCGCATGCAAAAAAAAATCAAAAAATTGGGTGGCGCGCCACTGGCTGCGACGCCCTCTCCAGGTGGAAGCAACCCGAATTTCACAGAGACGCCTCTGTGACTAAAATGTACCTAACCTAATCTAACCATTAAACTTATCTGGATACAACATTCAAACAGCTGACAAAAACAAGCTTGGTTAAATTTTCCACCCGACGTTTCGTCTGTTGACTTTTTCCAGGGGTCTCTTTATTCTGAACATGGACACTAGGGGAAGACGGGGTAAAAAGCGCATGGGCGGGTAAGAAGCCCACCCCAATTATCTCATGAAATAAAGAACATTTCAGTCAAATTTGCCCATGAGACGAATGCTAGACATTAACGCTCGTCTCACGGGCAAAATGAGACTGAAATTTGCTTCATTTCATGAGATAATTGGGGTGGGCTTCTTACCCGCCCATGCGCTTTTTACCCCGTCTTCCCCTACACATTGAATATAGAATCCGTGTTCTGAACAAGTTGTGGTCAGTACAACGGTAGAAACTTATCTGGGTATAGAAAAGATTTCATTTGCAATATTGGGGATTCCTCTGTGACATGCATAAAATAGGGTCTATCCTTATACCTCAAAAAATGAAAAGATATAGGGGAAGACGGGGTAAAAAGCGCATGGGCGGGTAAGAAGCCCACCCCAATTATCTCATGAAATGAAGCAAATTTCAGTCTCATTTTGCCCATGAGACGAGCGTTAATGTCTAGCATTCGTCTCATGGGCAAATTTGACTGAAATTTTCTTTATTTCATGAGATAATTGAGGTGGGCTTCTTACCCGCCCATGCGCTTTTTACCCCGTCTTCCCCTAAGGTCATTGGTTAGCAGACCCTCATCTGATGCCTTTCAGTGACATGGGTGTTAAACCATTGTGGTGACAAGAGGCGACAGTGGCGATGAAAGGGTTCAATTAAATATACCTACAACCCTCCCAAAGTTTATCCAAGCTATATGTAACAATGCTTTAATAATTTCCGCCGGATTTTCAATCCGCATGCCTATCTTGATCTAGACTGATTTGTAGCTGTATGGTCAATGTGCCTTTGAACAAGAACTATGACACCAAATCTCAGAACAATTGTGTCTTGTTAAACCAAAATATTTTAATGGAAAAAAAAGAGAACCCCCCAAAAAAAACCCCACCCACATTGACAATATATAACTGGGCCTATTAGAAGAATTTAATTATTGTTTTTCTTCTTATTTATTTACTTTTTCGTGTGCAAACGAAACCTTTCTCGTATTTTTTTTATATGTAAAAAAAAGGTAAGATGTCTACAGGTCGACTGAAAGCTACACATGAAAATTTTAAGGAGAAACAATTCTAATGGCAATGTTTTTCATAAAGGACAATTAGAAGACAATATAAAGAAGACATGTTGGAAGAAAATGGAAGGCATAAAAAGAAGAAAAAGAAAACAGGGTTCGAGAAGGAAAGGAAAAGAAGGAAATATTGAGATTGTTTGATAATATGAATCGAAAGCTCTGTGTGTGCGCGCGCGTGTGTGTGCGTGTGCGCGCGAGTGTGTGTGCAAACATGCTTGCATACATCATATGTGCGCGCACGCAAAATGCACGTCTGCATGGTTGTGTAACTGTCTGTCTGTCTGTCTCCAGACCATTGACTGGCATGCCACCTCCTCCCTTCTACCCAACACTAACCCCAGCTCACCCCCAACCCATCACCACCACCACACCGCCCCTCCACAACATCACCACCCTCATCCAACCCTCCGCCACCCGAATCTCCTTTCCCCTCTCCCCCCCCCCCCCCACCCCTCCTCCTCCTCCGATCATCAGAATCCCAAAATCCGCCCCACCCTCCACCCGAACCACTGAAGCCGGACAAGCCTTACGAACCTTTCGCCTTCTCCGCCCACGAGGTCACAAAAAGTCGGGGCTCTGCTGCTGTGAGTATGACTGCTGCGGAGGCCCAAACCTGGCCTGCTTCTGCGGGGACATTGACGTGCCGGAGTGCAACGACTACCGCGACACGACCATCGACAATCCTCTCATCACGTCCTCCAGCATCTGGAGAGCCAGACCGTGCTGCCGTCCGCTCTTAACCCTTTCGCCGCCAGCCGTTTTACAGCAACAAAATACCATTAAGCTTAACTGGGTAGAGAGAAAAAAAATGGTATCTGCGATACTGTGAATTCCTCTGTGACATATGTATAACATTAGTCCTATCCTTACCTCCCGAAATTAAGAAAATAGGATGTTTGATTGTATCTGCAATACTGTGAATTCCTCTGTGACATGTATAACATTAGTCCTATCCTTACCTCCCGAAATTAAGAAAATAGGATGTTTGGATAACAGACCCTGATTTGATGCCTTTTAGTGACATGGGTGGTGCATAAATGGTGGTGCATAAATGCGACATTGGTGGTGCAAAGGGTTAAAATGTTACTCAGCTGCTTGGAGGGGAAACAACCGATCCCAGGGATCGGGTCTCAGCAGTTTTTCGCCAGAAAAGCTCTGCCTCGCGGTGGCTCGCACAACAGGGAACAAAGAAGGGCGAACTGTCTCTCTCGCCAGCTGTGATTCAAATGCGATGCGCGCTCGTTGTTGTTAGTAGGTTTTACGTCATCATAGCAGTTGCTCTTAGGGACAAGTAGCTCTGGTGCTGTAGTCTTCAAGGCGCGCGCTCAACGCTTCCCCTCTTTTATACTCCGGCCGTGCCTTTAAAGATCCACCAGATCACGTGTCAAAATCACGGGCTTCACGTGTTTTCACTCTTATAGCTGGACAGAAATCTTGTTTTGACCAGGGTTTACTCCCATACAAATGCCCCCAAATCAGTTGAAAACGAAACATCATTCTTAAAGAGCAGCCTCAATTTGAAGTTGGGGGCCACGTTTGTATGTGGGTCACAGCTACCCAGAAAAAAACAACAAGGGACTTAATCATGGTGGGTTAGTGTATCTTTAAATTCTGCCCCCAAAAAATATAAAGACAAAATAAACAAACAACAGGCTTTAGACTTACCAAGAGCCAATGCACCTACATACACAGTTTGAACATCGTAAAGTCCAACGATGAGGTCACAATCATTAAGAAGCAATTTCGGTTTTCCAGGTCAAATTTCAAAGTCAAGGTCACCACGGTTATATTTAAAAAAAATTGTTTACAGGGCCATTTGTGTACGGTGATACACCATCACACAAAATTTGAAGCAATTCCATCAACTGTATGCAACTCAAATATGAAATATGTAGCAGGACATTCGGTTTTCAAGGTCAAACTTCAAGGTAAAGGTCAGCAGGGTCATGAACATCGAAAAGAACCTTCCATTTTAGAATTCCAAAATCGATTATAATCCATGCAGTAGTTTTTGACAAAATTGATATTTTTTGTGTGGTTTAAACGTTATTAACAAACAAGGATGAAGATCTTCACACACACACGCACGCATACACACACACATACAAGCTAGCCCTTCCTTGGCGGGCTAAAAAAAAGCAAAGCAAAACAAGATGGCAAACGCCATATAAATGTACTCCCATTCGACCATTTATCACCCTCACTTTATCATTGGCCCTTTCAAATACTATAGTCTCATTCGAGTAGCTGGGAGTACAACAATGATGCTCGCAATCAAACCACATTTTGATCTTGTAAGGCATTGCGCCAGTCGAGAACGGGCCACTGAACAGACTTGGCTTAACTGCTCTCTCGAAATAGAGCTGGCTCAAATCATAGACGCCTCACGTGTCAGTGTGTGCCACTGAGCTGGTCTGAATGTGAGGATATATATGGTGGGAAAGATGGCAGTTCTTAATGTTTTGATAGTCGCTTGTATCGACCCTATGTCCAACTTTTTGCGAAGCATGATTTGTTGTCCATTTTCCCTTAGTTTTGTTTCCATGCAAATGTGTTTCCTTGCTTGTATTGTGCTTGTATGAGACCACACTGTAATTTCACCTAACGTGATAATAAAGTATTTTTGACTTGACACGCATGCACCCCCCCCCCCCCCACCCACCCCCACACTCACACACACAGCACATGCTCAAATTTTGCACACACATATCATTCAAGAAATAGATGCCAGTAATAACATTCTTTAATATAAAATTATATACATCTTGAGAAAATGACACACACACACAATTATACATTATCTTACAAACAGAAACATACTTTCACGGTCTCTCACATATTCGTCATTGTCATTCAACAACATAAATGAATAAAAATCTGTAAAACATTTTCCCAAAGTACATCAGATGACTGTTATACACACTATTCCCACATGCAGTTTATTCATTAAGATACAAATATGGAGAATTTTTCATTTTCTCTGTCAAACAAGCAAATTGCAGTCAACATGCTCACTGGGCACAATTTCTGAGAAAATAGACTTGATGAAAAGTCCTGCTGCTTTTCTTCATGCTTCATAGACCTGTATGCATACACAAACACGCACACACACACACACACACACGGATATGCCATTACTACATAGGGCGACAGAAAGAAAGCGAATGAGAGACAGAGAAACAACAGGGAAGCAGAAGCAGAGAGAGAGAGAGAGAGAGAGAGAGAGAGAGAGAGAGAGAGAGGGGGGGGGGGGGAGAGAGAGAGAGAGAGAGAGAGAGAGAGAGAGAGAGAGAGAGAGAGAGAGAGAGAGAGAAAACTGAAAACACTTTTTTAACAAGAATAAAAGATTTTACTGTTTTAGGCGAAGCCTATTCTTCCAATCTGTCATTGTGTGTGTGTGTCCATGTGTGTGTGTGTGTGTGTGAGAGAGAGAGAGAGAGAGAGAGAGAGAGAGAGAGAGAGAGAGAGAGAGAGAGAGAGAGAGAGAGAGAGAGAGAGAGAGAGAGGCAGACAGATAAAGAGAGAAGCCTATTCTTCCAATCTGTCCTTGTGTGTGTCCATGTGTGTGTGTGTGTGTGAGAGAGAGAGAGAGAGAGAGAGAGAGAGAGAGAGAGAGAGAGAGAGAGAGAGAGAGAGAGAGAGAGAGAGAGAGAGAGAGAGAGAGAGGATAGACAGAGATAACCTAGAGAGAAGCCTATTCTTCCAATCTGTCCTTGTGTGTGTGTGTGTGTGAGAGAGAGAGAGAGAGAGAGAGAGAGAGAGAGAGAGAGAGAGAGAGAAAGAGAGAGAGAGAAAGAGAGAGAGAGGCAGACAGATAAACAGAGAGAAGCCTATTCTTCCAATCTGTCCTTGTGTGTGTGTGTGTGTGTGAGAGAGAGACAGAGAGAGAGAGAGAGAGAGAGAGAGAGAGAGAGAGAGAGAGAGAGAGAGAGAGAGGAGAGAGAGAGAGAGAGAGGAGCAGACAGATAAACAGAGAGACCGACGATAGAAAGAAAGATGGAAGAGACCACACACATTTCTCCTTGAATAATTTATCATAAAAATGACACAGGTTAATCCACTATCACAAAACCAGAAGCGCTACCCCGGACCCACAAGAAAAATAAATATTTACATGTGTCACTGTGAGCGTACATGCGGAAACACAACACACACACACATATACCTGTGACACATCCACAAGCACAAAACACACACCATGGGTGCAACTCCCCAAAATGAAAAAAACAACCCTGAAAGGCAGGGGTCCAGGGACCCATGGCCCCAGGCAGGGTACAGGGACAGAGCCCCGTTGGACGATTCAAGGGGGCAACTTAAGAGAGAGATATGACAGACAGATAGTTAAAATGATAGACAGAGACAGTTTGAGTTTGATAAGCCTTGTAAAATTATGACATTGCCTTTGTAAACTTCCAAGATGAAAACAACCAAGTTCAAAACGCCCCAAATCGCTTATGTGGTCATTTAAAAATTATTATTTTTGGGATGAATTAAAAAACACCTGAAGTTCAGTTTCTGGTAAAATTAAAAATATTGAAATCAGTCTAAAAATGAAAGAGTAGCACAACAACAACAAACAGTATTTATACGGTGCTGAATCATGATAGAAATCAAATCAAAGCGCACACACACGTTAGCATTCATAACGCATTCAAACAAAATTGCAATACAAAGTGAACACACACGTATGACATGAATGGCATACAGCAGAAACAGACCTAGAGGCAAGAGAGAGAAGAGAAAGAGAGGGGACACCTCTGTGACACACCCACAAGCACAAAACACACCTGCAGGAGAGCAAGTGAGAGGAGGTCAGGTCCCAAAACCTGAAATGAAAGATCCACCTTTGGGGGGGTGCGCCTTATAGTCCGAAAAATATGGCAGGTGAACGCCTGGAAAAAAGCAGCCCTGCACATGTGAACGTATACACAGAAGGATGTCAAAGTTCTTTTTATTTTTTAATTTTATTTTTTATTTTTTTATTTTTTTATGTTTTAATCTTGTATGTCTCCTTTCTCTTCTTTCTTAACCCCTTGACTGCCAGAGAAAATTATAGAAAAAATCATTGTACAAAGTAACAAACCATGCCATGAAAATAACAACTGATAGAGCCAATCTGGCAAGATGGTCTGGGGATATAACTCTCTTCACTGTGTTAGAGCAAAAACCAGCATATCAGAGTTATTCCTCTTCATCTGATGACGTCACCAGTGATGTCATCAAGGCAGTACGTGATACGTTATACGGCAGTCAAGGGGTTAAACCTGTTGGTTTTTATCTTTGCAATGGCGCCTGGAGCCTCGCGAGGGACAGGCGTCACTTTTAAAATGAATTAAATTATTATTATTATTAAGGATGCACTGTAGTCCTGCAGTGGATCCCTGCCCACTGCGGATTTCAAGGAAATGAGATGGAGGACCAACTGGCCAAGACTGGGAGCAAAAAACCCCAACAACTGTCTTCCTCCACTTACCAAGAAACCAAGACGCTGCTAAGAAACAGGCTGAAAGCAGAATGGAGGAGGACGTAGGGCGATTATGACCCAGTCGCCGACCCCATCAACCATCTCCAATGCAGCGGGCAGACTACCATCTTCAGACTGAGGACGGGCCACTGTGGCTTACCTGCCCACCTGAAGCGTATTGGCGTCAACCCATCAAGCTCCTGTGACTGTGGGGCGGAACAGACAGTTCACCATGTCCTCCAGGACTGTCCCTTGTTGGCGGTGTGGAGGGAGCAGATATGGCCGCAGGAGGTGCCAACCGCCAGCAAGCTGTGGGGAACGGCAGAAGACCTGCGCCGCACTGTCCAGTTTACGACCTCATGTGGACTGAGACCTTAGCACTGCCAGATTGATCGCAAGAGAGAGAGAGAGAAAACGTATACACATCACCACCACCACCCGCGAAATAGAACATCTGTACAATGATCAAATCCCACGTAAAGTCATAGATTTGAAAAGACATAAGATCAAGAACCATTTTTTTAAACAAAAATATGCACTGCTAATAAATGTATGGTTTTTTATTGCTCTTTTGCATACTCATACATCTGCATACACACACACACATGTTCACTCACACACACACACTTTTGCATACTCATACATCTGCATACACGCACACGCTCATGTAGATAGATAATGACGGTCAATAATGGTCAACAATGACAATGTCGACAAGAATGATGAAAACAGCCGATGATGATGGTGATGATGATGATGATGATGAAGAGAATGAGAATAATGGTGGTGGGTCAACAACAATGAAAATATCGACAAGAATGATGAAAACAGCCGATGATGATGATGATGATGATGATGATGAAGAGAGTGAGAATAATGGTGGTGGGTAACAACAACAATGACAATGTCGACAAGAATGATGAAAACAGCCGATGATGATGATGATGATGATGATGATGAAGAGAGTGAGAATAATGGTGGTGGGTAACAACAACAATGAAAATGTCGACAAGAATGATGAAAACCAGCTGATGATGATGATGATGATGATGATGAAGAGAGTGAGAATAATGGTGGTGGGTAACAACAACAATGAAAATATCGACAAGAATGATGAAAACAGCCGATGATGATGATGATGATGATGATGATGATGAAAGAGAGTGAGAATAATGGTGGTGGGTAACAACAACAATGAAAATATCGACAAGAATGATGAAAACAGCCGATGATGATGATGATGATGATGATGATGAAGAGAGTGAGAATAATGGTGGTGGGTGACAACAACAATGAAAATATCGACAAGAATGATGAAAACAGCCGATGATGATGATGATGATGAAGAGAGTGAGAATAATGGTGGTGGGTGACAACAACAATGAAAATATCGACAAGAATGATGAAAACAGCTGATGATGATGATGATGATGATGATGATGAAGAGAGTGAGAATAATGGTGGTGGGTACAACAACAATGAAAATATCGACAAGAATGATGAAAACAGCCGATGATGATGATGATGATGATGATGAAGAGAGTGAGAATAATGGTGGTGGGTGACAACAACAATGAAAATATCGACAAGAATGATGAAAACAGCCGATGATGATGATGATGATGATGATGATGATGATGAAGAGAGTGAGAATAATGGTGGTGGGTAACAACAACAATGACAATGTCGACAAGAATGATGAAAACAGCCGATGATGATGATGATGATGATGATGATGATGATGAAGAGAGTGAGAATAATGGTGGTGGGTAACAACAACAATGAAAATGTCGACAAGAATGATGAAAACAGCCGATGATGATGATGATGATGATGATGATGAAGAGAGTGAGAATAATGGTGGTGGGTGACAACAACAATGACAATGTCGACAAGAATGATGAAAACAGCCGATGATGATGATGATGATGATGATGATGATGAAGAGAGTGAGAATAATGGTGGTGGGTGACAACAACAATGACAATGTCGACAAGAATGATGAAAACAGCCGATGATGATGATGATAAAAAGTCATACTGATGATAACGATGATGATGACGACGATGATCAAGAAAATGAGAATATTGATGACGTGATGATAATGACGACGACATTAACATAAATAATGAAGATACTTTTTGTACATGGATTATGTAAATCAGCAGCTTACTTCAGTTGATCCCCAATAGACGCTGAGGCGCCATGACAAGTCATCAGCTTAATGAAAACAATAAAAAGAAGAAGTAAAAAACAAAGCTAAAAAAACAACAACACAAAAAACAACACCAACATCCTTTACCTTATAAAAAAGAAAGAAAGAAAAACCAGGCATCATAATCAAAAGATTACAAAAAAATGCAATTTACACAATTTAAATTCTCATTACTTTTAAAATGCCTTAGAAATAACACTACATATTTTAATGAGTGTTATGTTTCTAAAAACAAAGAAAAAACACACACGCACCCCCCCCCCCCCCCCCCCCCCCCCCCCCCCCCCCCCCCCCCCCCCCAATGCACATCAGTCCCATCCAAAAAACAACACCACCACCTCCAACAAAACAAAATCAACAACAACAAAAAAACCCACACACAAAACCCTTCCGGTGAAGAGGTAACTGGCTTTCTCCCCCCCCCCCCCCCCCAAAAAAAAAAAAAAATCTGGCCAAACTTTGAGATCTAATCTAAGCCTTCAAATCAAAACAGCAAAAATAAAAATTCACACATGACTCAAATTGCACCCGTACAAAGGCACAGAGTACGATTATTCAATCTTTTGAATTTAACAATTAATTTAAAATGCTTGACAAATTCATGCAAACTATGTAGCCTACACCAAGGCACATGTTCAGTTTGTAGCTTATACATGTTCTGGCTACTACGGGATATATTTTAGTACTCTACAAGAACCTCCATAATTATGTGCTGCATTTCATCAAAAGATTGATGCATGGTCTGTACGATATACCGACCACGACATGAAAATAAGATTCCCAAATCTGCAAAACTGGACTCAAATTTTATACATACCATATTTTTGGGACTATAAAGCGCAGCTTATTAAAAAAGCGCATTCCCAAAATATTACACAAAATTCAGATTTTGTCATCACATTTTCCTACTGCATTAGTAGTCATATGCGGGGGGGTGCGGGGGGTGTCTCCTTCTGTGGGAAAAAAGTATCGCCTTACAGTCCGAAAAATATGGTACAACCCCCCCCCCCCCCCCCCATTCAAGAGAGCATTTACGATCCGAAGAAGACAATGTGATTAACGTCCTCTGACCTGAAACAGGTGCACATGGGACAATACTAAATGCACAGATAGTGGGCGGATCCTGGAGGTACTGCTGTACCAGGAAAGTCCCCGTTTCACACAATCATTTTTACATACCATATTTTTCGGACTAGTATATGGCCGTGTACACACATAAGCGGATATTCCATGCGGAAACCCATGCCCCGCAATCCATAAACAAGTGAAACAAAGAAGGGAAAAGATTTGCGCACGTGTCCGAATTTCCCCTATACGAGTAAACTTTTATCCTTCTTTCTTCCACTTATTTAGGGTTTTCCTTACGGAACTTATGCGTCTAATGTGAACCCGGCCTAAGGCACACCTTACGATAAGGCGCACCCCCCAAATTTTACACAAAACAGCGTTTTTGTTATTACATTTTCTTACTATATTACCAATCACATTATAAGGCGCAGGGGGTCTCACTCAATCTGGGTGGACAAAAAGTGACGCCTTATACTCTATGTATATATATATGGTACCGTATTTTACAGACCACAAGGCGATACTGTTTTCCTAGACTGAGACCCCTGCGCCTTATAATGTGACTGATAAAATAGTAAGAAACTATACCATATTTTACGGACTATAAGGCGATACTTTTTTTCCTAGACTGAGACCCCTGCGCCATATAATGTGACTGGTAATATAGTAAGAAACTATACCATATTTTACGGACTATAAGGCGATACTGTTTTCCTAGACTGAGACCCCTGCGCCTTATAATGTGACTGATAAAATAGTAAGAAACTATACCATATTTTACGGACTATAAGGCGATACTGTTTTCCTAGACTGAGACCCCTGCGCCTTATAATGTGACTGATAAAATAGTAAGAAACTATACCATATTTCACAGACTATAAGGCGATACTGTTTTCCTAGACTGAGACCCCTGTGCCTTATAATGTGACTGATAAAATAGTAAGAAACTATACCATATTTCACGGACTATAAGGCGATACTGTTTTCCTAGACTGAGACCCCTGCGCCTTATAATGTGACTGGTAAAATAGTAAGAAACTATACCATATTTCACGGACTATAAGGCGATACTGTTTTCCTAGACTGAGACCCCTGCGCCATATAATGTGACTGGTAATATAGTAAGAAACTATACCATATTTTACGGACTATAAGGCGATACTTTTTTCCTAGACTGAGACCCCTGTGCCTTATAATGTGACTGATAAAATAGTAAGAAACTATACCATATTTCACAGACTATAAGGCGATACTGTTTTCCTAGACTGAGACCCCTGCGCCTTATAATGTGACTGATAAAATAGTAAGAAACTATACCATATTTTACGGACTATAAGGCGATACTGTTTTCCTAGACTGAGACCCCTGCGCCTTATAATGTGACTGATAAAATAGTAAGAAACTATACCATATTTTACGGACTATAAGGCGATACTGTTTTCCTAGACTGAGACCCCTGCGCCTTATAATGTGACTGATAAAATAGTAAGAAACTATACCATATTTTACGGACTATAAGGCGATACTGTTTTCCTAGACTGAGACCCCTGCGCCTTATAATGTGACTGATAAAATAGTAAGAAACTATACCATATTTTACGGACTATAAGGCGATACTGTTTTCCTAGACTGAGACCCCTGCGCCTTATAATGTGACTGATAAAATAGTAAGAAACTATACCATATTTTACGGACTATAAGGCGATACTGTTTTCCTAGACTGAGACCCCTGCGCCTTATAATGTGACTGATAAAATAGTAAGAAACTATACCATATTTTACGGACTATAAGGCGATACTGTTTTCCTAGACTGAGACCCCTGCGCCTTATAATGTGACTGATAAAATAGTAAGAAACTATACCATATTTTACGGACTATAAGGCGATACTTTTTTCCTAGACTGAGACCCCTGCGCCTTATAATGTGACTGATAATATAGTAAGAAACTATACCATATTTTACGGACTATAAGGCGATACTGTTTTCCTAGACTGAGACCCCTGCGCCTTATAATGTGACTGGTAATATAGTAAGAAACTATACCATATTTTACGGACTATAAGGCGATACTGTTTTTCCTAGACTGAGACCCCTGCGCCTTATAATGTGACTGATAAAATAGTAAGAAAAACTATACCATATTTTACGGACTATAAGGCGATACTGTTTTCCCAGACTGAGACCCCTGCGCCTTATAATGTGACTGATAAAATAGTAAGAAACTATACCATATTTCACAGACTATAAGGCGATACTGTTTTTCCTAGACTGAGACCCCTGTGCCTTATAATGTGACTGATAAAATAGTAAGAAACTATACCATATTTTACGGACTATAAGGCGATACTGTTTTCCTGGACTGAGACCCCTGCGCCTTATAATGTGACTGATAAAATAGTAAGAAACTATACCATATTTCACGGACTATAAGGCGATACTGTTTTCCTAGACTGGGACCCCTGCGCCTTATAATGTGACTGGTAATATAGTAAGAAACTATACCATATTTTACGGACTATAAGGCGATACTGTTTTCCTAGACTGAGACCCCTGCGCCTTATAATGTGACTGATAAAATAGTAAGAAAACTATACCATATTTTACGGACTATAAGGCGATACTGTTTTTCCCAGACTGAGACCCCTGCGCCTTATAATGTGACTGATAAAATAGTAAGAAACTATACCATATTTCACAGACTATAAGGCGATACTGTTTTCCTAGACTGAGACCCCTGTGCCTTATAATGTGACTGATAAAATAGTAAAATAAACTATACCATATTTTACGGACTATAAGGCGATACTGTTTTTTCCTGGACTGAGACCCCTGCGCCTTATAATGTGACTGATAAAATAGTAAGAAACTATACCATATTTCACGGACTATAAGGCGATACTGTTTTCCTAGACTGGGACCCCTGCGCCTTATAATGTGACTGATAAAATAGTAAGAAACTATACCATATTTTACGGACTATAAGGCGATACTGTTTTCCTAGACTGAGACCCCTGTGCCTTATAATGTGACTGATAAAATAGTAAGAAACTATACCATATTTCACGGACTATAAGGCGATACTGTTTTCCTAGACTGAGACCCCTGCGCCTTATAATGTGACTGGTAATATAGTAAGAAACTATACCATATTTTCCGGACTATAAGGCGATACTGTTTTTCCTAGACTGAGACCCCTGCGCCTTATAATGTGACTGGTAATATAGTAAGAAACTATACCATATTTTACGGACTATAAGGCGATACTGTTTTCCTAGACTGAGACCCCTGCGCCTTATAATGTGACTGATAAAATAGTAAGAAACTATACCATATTTCACGGACTATAAGGCGATACTGTTTTCCTAGACTGAGACCCCTGCGCCTTATAATGTGACTGATAAAATAGTAAGAAACTATACCATATTTCACGGACTATAAGGCGATACTGTTTTTCCTAGACTGAGACCCCTGTGCCTTATAATGTGACTGATAAAATAGTAAGAAACTATACCATATTTTACGGACTATAAGGCGATACTGTTTTCCTAGACTGAGACCCCTGCGCCTTATAATGTGACTGATAAAATAGTAAGAAACTATACCATATTTCACAGACTATAAGGCGATACTGTTTTCCTAGACTGAGACCCCTGTGCCTTATAATGTGACTGATAAAATAGTAAGAAACTATACCATATTTTACGGACTATAAGGCGATACTGTTTTCCTAGACTGAGACCCCTGCGCCTTATAATGTGACTGATAAAATAGTAAGAAACTATCATAACAAAATCTGAATTTTGTGTAAAATTTGGGGGGTGCGCTTTATAATCCTTGTCCGAAAAATACTGTACTTTTCCACTCTGAACTCCTCCACTCTAAGAGGGTCAGGCCGCACCCACCTTTCTATGCTGTCACCACTAAAAAAAAAAACAATAAAAAAAACTCTACACCATTGCAAACCAAATGATAAATAAGCCCAGTAGTCAGCCCCAGTCTAAAGGAATAAGGGAAGATATTGTGTCTACACTACACTTTGCTTCCAACACATACTGAACGAAGGTCTGTATTTAGTGAGCAAACCTGTTCAAAGACAGTCAAAATGGGTATTAGTATGTAAATTAGGCTTAACCCCTTCACTGCCTGCCAGAAGAAAAATGAGAAAATATTGATTTTTTTAATAATAAAGTTTAAACCAAACCTCTTACACTCAACCTGAGAAAATGGTCTAGAGATATATCTTTCCTGGCTTATCTAAACCAAAAACCATTATTCTAGGTCTATGACATAAACAATTATGACATCATTAATGATGTCATCAACTACGAGTGTTACTCTAGTGGGCAGTGAAGGGGTTAACAGCCTACACTTTGTTTCCAACACATACATAACGAAGGTCGGTATTTAGCGAGCAAACCTGTTCAAAGCATCGTTTCCAGACCATGCATTATCAGGCAAACACCTGACCCTGAAGTCACGAGTGTGTTTTAGACAGTCAAAACAGGGATTAGTGTGAAAATTAGGTTTAACAGTCTACACTTTGTTTCCAACACATACTGAACGAAGGTCGGTATTTAGCGAGCAAACCTGTTCAAGGCATCGTTTCCAGACTATGCATTATCAGGCCCTGAAGTCATGAGTGTGTCTTAGACAGCCAAAACAGGGATTAGTGTGAAAATTAGGCTTAACAGTCTACACTTTGTTTCCAACACATACCGAACGAAGGTCGGTATTTAGCGAGCAAACCTGTTCAAACCATCGTTTCCAGACTATGCATTATCAGGCAAACATCGGACCTTGTAATCATGAGTGTGTCTTAGACAGTCAAAACGGGGATTAGTATGCAAATTAGGCTTAAAGACCCACCACATCACGTGTCCAAAATCATGGTTTTCACGTGTTTTCCCTCTTATAGCTGGCAAGACATCTTAAGAAATCTTCCAAACATAAGAGGGAATGTGGCAGGTGACGTGGGGGGTCTTTAACAGTCAACTGTTTTGGGTGAGTTTAGTGTAATTTACGTACTATCCCCCCACCCATGTTGACTGTCTATATCCGCACTCATGATTAAACGCCCTGGATATGAACACACAAAGAGATAGGATTGTCTATGTACAAAGTCATGTAAATAGCACACCTATGTACATCTGCGCTCACTCAATCTACACATTGTCACGAGCACGCACACAAGATCACAGTTAGAGAAGTTCATTTCAATGAGAAGGTAAACATCAACCCCATCCACACACACCCAGTCTTCTTTTTCCCCACTCCTACAACATTCCCACCATCCTAAGTGATTACCATATATAAGTTAATCTCGTCAACAAGCTCAGACAAAAAACAACAACAACCGATAATCTATGTTAATTAAAGTCCAGTCAACCAATACATAGCAGACACGAACAGCCAATTTCTTCTTCTTTGTTCGCTCAGACAGTTTTCCGTCATATGAGCGTAGATGCGTCATGCTGCCGTTATGCGCCTATCTAAGAAATAGTTAAGCCCAGCATGTCCGACTTCGGCTGAAGAAATCTTTGTAAGAATCTATAGGAAAAAAGTGAGACAGAAAGATAGTAGATGACAGCAAGCAAAATGAAATGGCAGAGTCAAAGAGAGTGACAAAATTAGAGGAAGTTACAAGCACAGAACTTCCAGAATGTGGGGGAACTATTTGTACAAAAGACCCCCTGATTTCAACCAACCATCCACAAGCAAGCATAGACAGCCAATGAGATGTCTCTTCGTTCAAATCGACCAATCAACAAGTTCAAGCATAGACAGCCAATGAGATGTCTCTTCATTCAAATCAACCAATCAACAAGTTCAAGCATAGACAGCCAATGAGATGTCTCTTCATTCAAATCAACCAATCAACAAGTTCATACATTAAATGACGGTGCATGGGAACAACAGAGATAAGTCGCTCAGAATCTTTTTGAGCAAAAGCCCAAAAAAATAGTCAACAACCCCCCAACATACAAATGTTCTGTTTAGGGCATATTTACGTCGCTTTTTTATACATTCTACCAGGACCCACATCATGAAAGACAATTTCGAATGATTTCTTTCTTTATTTGATTATTTTTTTAAAATCAAGACAAAAAGCCAATTTCTGCAAATGTTATACAGTGGAGTCCGGGTAAAACGAATTTTAACGGAACACAGACTCAGTTCGTTGTATCAGGATTTCGTTATACATGTACATGTACAATGTATGTTGAAAACAAAAACAGTTCAAACACTCACCAATGATAACCGAAAACATAAACTTGACCAGTTTGGATCGTCTGTCTTAATCACGGGATGTACAAGGCTTGAAGAAGTTCAGCAGTGTTGTCTGACGCTGATCTGTTTTGGCACACTTTTCAACAAGTTTGTCCATTAAGTGACAACACATCACACAAATTTAGTTTGTTATAGGCTTTCACGAACTTTTCGATCTTTATTTTGAGCGCAAATTGTAAAGCGACCTTGAGAAACCGAATGATCTGTAGGAAGCCTAGGCCTAGCAGACGACCCAGTGTGAATCTAAATGAGTTCACGCATGCGCAGTTCATATTTTCCAACTTCCTTCCTCTTGACAACACGTTCTAGCTTGGAGTTTGAAGGCCTAGGTTTTTGCAGCGCATCGCACAGGCTGAGTTCGTTATAGGCTATTTTTCCAAGTAAATAAAATTATCCTGGGGTGTAGAACATGTGTTCGTAAAAAGCGGATGTTCGTTATTTCAAAAGGATTTTTTGTTCGTTATACCCATGGCTTTGCAAGTGACAAATAGAAGGGCATTTGCCGGGAAATTGAAGTCAGTTCGTTAATCGCGAAATTTCGTTAAAAGCGAGTTCGTTATAGTTGTTCGTTATAGTTGGACTCCACTGTATCTTGAATGCCAAAGTTCAAATAGCTGTAGAATGAAAATTAGCCGAGGTAATTCAATCTTGTTTTCTGTGGTATTTACTAGGAATTTTTGCTCTGTCTTTTAAAAAAAACCCACCCTCAATCCCAATTTGTGCCAAGATTCCAATTAAAGTGAAAATCGCTTAAGTCAAAATTGAAGGGACTGAAATTTTAATTTGAGATAGCCAATATTTTGAGTTAAAAAGACTTTTCAACATAAGGGTTATTAAACTGAGACCCCAAAAATATTGCGAGTTATTCAGTGTTTTTGAGTTATCATATTTTTGGGACTATAAAGCGATACTTTGTTCCAAGACTCAGACCCCTGCGCCTTATAATGTGACTGATGAAATAGTCAGAAAATACAGTAACAAAATCTGAACTTTGGGTAAAATTTGGGGGATACACCTTATACAATACGGTAAGTAAATGTGTGTGTGACTCTGTGTCTTTGTCCTTATAGTCCGAAAATTACGGTAAGTAAACGTGTGTGTGACTCTGTCTGTGTCTTTGTCCTTATAGTCCGAAAATTACGGTAAGTAAACGTGTGTGTGACTCTGTCTGTGTCTTTGTCCTTATAGTCCGAAAATTACGGTAAGTAAACGTGTGTGTGACTCTGTCTGTGTCTTTGTCCTTATAGTCCGAAAATTACGGTAAGTAAACGTGTGTGTGACTCTGTCTGTGTCTTTGTCCTTATAGTCCGAAAATTACGGTAAGTAAACGTGTGTGTGACTCTGTCTGTGTCTTTGTCCTTATAGTCCGAAAATTACGGTAAGTAAACGTGTGTGTGACTCTGTCTGTGTCTTTGTCCTTATAGTCCGAAAATTACGGTAAGTAAACGTGTGTGTGACTCTGTCTGTGTCTTTGTCCTTATAGTCCGAAAATTACGGTAAGTAAACGTGTGTGTGACTCTGTCTGTGTCTTTGTCCTTATAGTCCGAAAATTACGGTAAGTAAACGTGTGTGTGACTCTGTCTGTGTCTTTGTCCTTATAGTCCGAAAATTACGGTAAGTAAACGTGTGTGTGACTGTGTGTGTGTTTTGTCCTTATAGTCCGAAAATTACGGTAAGTAAATGTGTGTGTGTGACTGTGTGTCTTTGTCCTTATAGTCCGAAAATTACGGTAAGTAAACGTGTGTGTGACTCTGTGTGTGTGTTTGTCCTTATAGTCCGAAAATTACGGTAAGTAAATGTGTGTGTGACTCTGTGTGTGTGTCTTTGTCCTTATAGTCTGAAAATTATGGTAGCCGTTTTTGAGTTATCAGGAATCTACTCTAAGTCTGTTTTTCCCATGCACCATCACGTATTTAGAGCTCTTCAGTCTGGGCTTCACCATTTTGCGTCAAACAATCAGCACATCCACACACAACAAGCCAGAACACCATCAATCACTCCACGCATCAGTCGTTTCAAACCAATCAACACGCTGATCAAACCAATCAACAGGCTGTGTCCACCAATCAACACGCTGATGTATTTATAGTGGGCCAATCAGAGAGCAGTGTGCTCTTTCAAATCGACCATGACTGATCGGCCGCTGGAAGGCAGAGGGACCGAAGAGGAAGAGGGCTTTCTTGGTACGCGCAGAACCTGAGAGAAAGAGAGAGAAAGAAAAAAAAGACTTAGTCTTAGTGTAGAAACAAAACACCAAAAAGGAACATTTTTCTTTGGACCAAAATTGTTTTCTGCTAATAAATAGAACAGAGCGAACCAAAGCTAGAAAGTACACAGCACCCCTCTTTCTCTCACTTGGAATTGGAATTTAATAAACCTTAAACCACACACACACACACACATATATATATATACACACACACACACACACATTTACATGTACCAAAAAGCTAAAAAGGAAGGCTAAGTAATATTCTGCATGCATCCACGCTTCGTTGTGAACACCCACCCATATGCACACTCATAGGCACAAACACACACATACACACACTCACACACAGATTCAAAGATTCTTTAATCCTTCGACCTCTTTTTGGGCATGGATGACTTTTGTCAATTTCTTTGGCTGTTGGGATGATCCCTGGAGTCTTTAAGCCATGGTAAGACAACAACAACAACAATAACTTTTTTTTGCTACCACAGAGCAAACGACAACAGTTAAATGGACTTTACGCATGTCAATTTTCTGCAGATAAACTGACTTCTAACATCGTATTTGAGACATTTTATTACAAAATGAAATTCGTCACCAAGGTCATTCTGGTCGCAGTCTCTACATAATCGTTCTTCATGGGGTATTCAAAATCTTCTATCAATTTCTATCATGAGTTTTTGATTACCACACTAAAACCATGTACGAGGATATATGTAAACATCAGGCAACATTTGAATATACTTTTGAACATATATATAATATTTAATATATTTTTCAACAATAATTCAATAAATGAATATATTGTTGAACAACATCTGAACACACACACACACACTTATTTGCACCATAAAGTTATGCCAGGCTTCGTAATATCCCGCACACATCCACGTTTTGTTGTAAACAGAACAGACAGACACACACACACTTACTTGCACCATAAAGTTGAGGAAGGCTTCGTAATAACCTGCACACATCCATGTTTCGTTGTGAGATCCCCCAGGAAAGGTCTCCACACGCTTCATTCGGCTGCCTGAACTCTGCAACCATATATGGTAATCCAATACTTCACAAACTGACCTATCTCAATATCAATATCATTCACTTCTTTTCTAGCGCCATGTAGATGTTGACGTTCTTGGTTGTCCATTGTGTCTCAACCAGTAAGAGGGGACTGAAAACTATTTCTGTCATTATTAACTCACTCGGGACGAATGAGCTGGCTCCAGCTTATGGCTCGCACAACCGTTTTCGAGAGGTTTTGATTTCTGGCATGCAACCAGCTTTCCGGTGCAAAGTCATAACCTATTTTCAGTTTGCTTTGACCTTGCCTCTCTTGAAATCAACCAATCATTGCAGACTTTACATTCAGCTTTGGTTGTAGAGGGGGGTCAAAGATCGGAATGTGAAATTTTCCTTCTTTCTATGTGTTAGCTGTTTTCGCCAATAGGAGACAAACGACGAAGGCAAGGAATCTGATATTTTACGATCGTTCCGTGCATGGTGTTGCTAATCTTTTCTGAAAATACTGATGCCTAACTCTTCATAACTTGGTTTTGGTGATTATTTTACGAACCTAGTCAAATGCCCAGTCCCCACAGAACAAGGGGAAATAATTCGGCCAGTCCCGAGTGAGTTAACTGATTCGCATCGCAACGATTTTTAATTATTAAAAAACCTCACAAATCACTCCACCCATGCACACAAACAAAACATACATAAACAAAAGGAGAAATGAAAGAAGATTACAGGTTTTTACTTCAGGTTTAGACGTAGGAAAGCGGTAGATCAGACATTTTTATATAGACTTTATATAGAAAAACTCTACACCGATTGGTTCCCCCACAACAAACCACTACAAAAGCAAAGTCAGGGGCAAAATTGTGGTCTAAGGGAGTGAAGCGAGTTTAGAAGTGACCAAGGTATGGTGTGCAAACAGATTTACTTCCCTTGAAGCAAATGCATAAAATTGACAGCTATCTTTTAATTCCGGACATATATGTCTGGAACGACTTGAATGAGCTAATTTTATTCACAACCACTTTACTTTTTTCATTGTTGATGAATCATACCACTGTAAATATACATGTTACTGTAAATGTATGAAGAAGGAATAAAATGTTCATTACAAAAAAATAAGAGGGGAGTAACTAATTTTTCGAGTGCGCATGCGCAGTTTTAAAGGGAAAAAAAGTCACTGACCTAAGCTCTAAAAGTAGACAAACACACGACAGGGTACTTGGCAATGAATGTGTTTGCACTTGGTGGGAGTGTAGAGTGATGTACTGGGCGAATGTAGTCACCCATGGTGCCAGAGAGTTAACCCATTCACCGCCAACGTCGCATTTTTGCACCACACTGGATTAGCACCAATGTCACTAAAAGGCATGATGTGTTATCCAATGACCTTATGTTGTTAATTTTGTGAGAGAAGGAAAGGCCTTATTTATTACATGTCATAGGCGGGGATTCACAGTCTTGCTTGAGACGCCAACTTTTCTTTACCCAGGTAAATTTGATAGACAGTTTTGGCTGAAAAATGGTTGGCGGCGAAAGGGTTAAACAAGAAAAATACACAGTGCTATTCTGAAGGCAATGGTTACTCACCAATAGGCACACCCTCATCTCCCCCACCTGCCCCAACCCTTAGGCCGTGTACACACATAAGCGGATATTCCATGAGGAAACCCTTGCGCAATCCATAAATAAGTGAAACAAAGAAGGGAAAAGATTTGCGCACGTGTCCGAATTTCCCCTATGTGCGTAAACTTTTATCCTTCTTTCTTTCACTTATTTAGGGTTTTCCGTACGGAACATACGCGTCTAATGTGAACCCGGCCTTATTTGTCAACGGGTATTGCAATCGCTTTGGGCTTAATTAACATAAAGCATATCGTCAGAGAAAGTCAGAAACCTCGTAACTCGGTTTTTTATTTTATTTTTTAGTTAGATACATAGTCAGCTCTCTAATTTTTACAGCCACATTCCACCAAAAGCTCGCATCTCTAACAACTTTCTTTCTGCTGTAAATGAGGTTGTGTAAATGGAAGAAAAACTCGTAAGTCCCAAATTCATATCTACGTAAGGACAAAAACCTCGTATCTTCGTTCTTTTCAAGTATTAAAAAAAAAGAAAAAAAGAAGTAATCTTAACAAAATGCAGGACTGAACCTGCAATGTCTTGAACATATTCATCATTTATAATAACTTGTGGCAAACACGGTTAATTTTTAAAAGTTTTTTTCTCAAAACTACCAAAATTGAGTTACGAGGTTTCTGACTTTCACCAACTGAACCCGTAACAGTGATTTAAAAATACTAACCCAGTATAGCCGAACTAATATTATAAAAAAAATTCTAACAGAGCAACAAAAGTTTTGGAATACTCTTCCTGCACATATTAAACGAGCACAGAATCCAACAGTAACACAATTCAAAAACCTCCTGGATAAAATACACCAACATATCAAAACTGCAATATGAGCATGACTAAAAGGCAGATTTGCCCAAAACAAAATATAAAAACCTCTCAGCTGTGCAAAAGCTCAAACAAAAATGACAGGACAGTGAAGAGGCCGCGAGGCCTAATGTCTTAACTACCTGACCTGACCTGATATGATGGATAGACATGATGACGGATGAATGAAGCGACACTGAAGGCGATGGTACTCACTGCATAAAGGGACTGCATCATGACAGGGGGGACAATCTCGTCCTTCATCCCGCACATGAACAGCGTGGGCTGTTCGATCTTCACTATACGACTCTGGGAGGGAAACTGAAAAACAATATATCACAGCAAAGTATTAACAAGAGGCAAAGCCTTCAAGGCTCACTCGAACAGAAACATGTGGGACAACAACAAAGATTCAGGGGGGGGGGGGTGTCTAAAGTACAGGATTGCCAATAATGGTACAAATGAAACTATCGTTAATGGATACAACTAAAAAAAAGTTAAAAAAAAGTGCCTGTGCCGAGAATCGGACCCGGAACCATTGGTATGACAGACAGACACTCTACCAAAGAGATATCGAGGCTTTCAGTGTTGATGAGTTTCTTAACTCATGCTGCCTGTTGAATACTCTCTAACCCACTAATCTAAAATGTTATCTGTTTGTTATCTGTTTACAGTGTTGCTTTAAGTATTTAATTATTCAAATCATTATTGTTTGAAAACTTGCATAGACATCTATATGTGTGCAAAGTTTGAACAATGTATGCCTTCTATTTCCAAAGAACATGCCAACGTTAAAGTTTGGAGATTAGACCACGGACGCAACACACAAATACACACACACATACACACAACCAAACAACTATCATACTATAGACTCACTTCGAGTGACTAAAATTTAAAAAAAGTGTCAAAGCACCAAGTTTTAACGCATGCAAGCAGAGTGATGTTCATTTGAGAGAGAGAGAGAGAGAGAGAGAGAGAGAGAGAGAGAGAGAGAGAGAGAGAGAGAGAGAGAGAGAGAGAGAGAGAGACTGAGAGAGAGAGAGAGTGAGAGAGAGAGAGAGAGAGAGAGACTGAAAGAGAGAGAGAGACTGAGAGAGAGTGAGAGAGAGAGAGAGAGAGAGAGAGAGAGAGAGAGAGAGAGAGAGAGAGAGAGAGTGAGAGAGAGTGAGAGAGAGAGATAGACTAAGAGAGAGAATGTTCATGCTTCATTCTATAGTTGCATCGTAAGGTTACGCTAGGTACTTAATAGTCACAGAGGCGTCTCTGTGAAATTCGGGTTGCTCCCACCTGGAGAGAGCGTTGCAGCCAGAGGCGCGCCACCCAATTAAAAAAAAAAATTTGTATGCGATTTTTTGAGTGACTGATGAGGAAGGAAGGGAGGGGGGTAAATTTTGACCAAATGACAACTTTTTCATTGCCACTGGATTTGCAAAGTGAAAGGAAAAATCCCCTGTACCCAGGTTCGAACTCGGGTCTACTTGACACGAAGCGAACGCGCTACCACACTGTGCCACTCTACATCGTGTATTTGTTTTTAGGTGGGGCGAGTGGTGGTGATTCTGGTAATGGTGTGTGTGTGGGGCGTGTGTGCATGTGTATGCCAATTTGCATGAGTGTGAGCGATGAAGTCTTTGTCAAACTTCTTGTTTTAAATTTTTTGTTAACCCTTTCGCCGCCAGCCATTTTTCAATATTAAATGTCCATCAAACTTACCTGGGTAGAGAACATTTTTTTATGTCTGTAATATTGGGGATTCCTCTGTGACATATTTAAAGCAAGGTCTATCCTTAGCTCCCAAAATGAAGAGAACAGGGTCTTTGGATAACAATCCCTGATTTGATGCCTTTTAGTGACATGGGTGTTAAATCACTGTGGTGCATAAATGCGACGTTGGCGGTGAAAGGGTTAAGCCCATAGAGCTCCACATTTGGCGGAGGAGTGCGCTATATAAATGCTTCACTATTATTATTATTATCATTATTTCTAAACAAAGAATTTATGGCCTCATAATCAACCCCTTCAAGACATCACTGCTTGGGGCAAACATAATTACTGGCATTGGGTTGCCTAGAAAAATAAGTGCAACAAATCTCACCAGTGCAGTCTGTGATTCAGTTTCGACAGCATTAACTCATTCGCATCACAACGATTTTGAATTACTAAAAAATTCACAAATCACTCCAGCCATGCACACAAACAAAACATACATAAACAAAAGGAGAAATGAAAGAAGATTACGGGTTTTTACTTTAGGTTTAGACATAGGGAAATGGTAGATCAGACGCTTTTATGTATAGACTTTATATAGAAAAACTCTCTACACCAATTGGTTACCCCACAACAAACCACTAGAAAAAAGAGGCAAAGTCAGAGGCAAAATTGTGGTCTAATTTCCCCACAACAAACCACTAGAAAAGCAGTCAGAGGCAAAATTGTGGTCTAAGGGAGCGAAGCGAGTTTAGAAGTGACCAAGGTATGGTGTTAACACATATTTACTTCCCTTGAAGCAAATGCACCAAATTGACAGCTATGTATTAATTCCGGTCATATATGGCCGGAACGACTTGAACGAGTTAATGATTGATTCACTTTGATTTTGAAATTGTGGTTACTTGCATTAAAATTGGAATCGTCTGTCTCCCTATTACTCTCATTGTTAATGTAAACTTATCAGAGCATTTTCTCGGGCTCGTCTACAGCCCAATTTTTTAACATTGAAATATGAAACAAAAGAGCCAAACATATATGCGAAACAAAGGCTGAAAGAGTGATGATGAAGAGAACTTGCGTGTTTCAAAGAGCTTTTTCTCCGTAATCTTCATGACAACATGTTAGTTAGATGATGGTCCAATGAATATGTGGGAGAATGCTTGTGTGTGTTAGCCCATCTGCGTGTGAATCAGTGGATGTGAGCGCCTTGAGCTTAATTTTAAAGAAAGGCGCAATATAAATTATATGTACAGTGGAACCTCCCTTATAAGACCTTCAAAAATCATCCAAAATGAGGTCTTATAATATAAGGGAGGGTTCTTATAGGGAGGTAATTTTAATACTTACAAAGAAGGGCAATGTTTCAGAGAAGTAGGTCTTATATGGGAGGGAGTCTTATAATGGGAAGTCTTATAAGGAAGGTTCCACTGTATTATTATTATTATTATTATTATTTTTAAGTAACTCGAAAAAACGTGGTTTGGAATTGGATTGAGAAAACATGGATTCAGACAAGGTCTAGACTCAGAAATTGCTGTTATGAGAATACTCGGAAATAGGCACTGACTGGAGTTCTCCAGATTTTACAACTTATACTTGGAATTCGTCTCTGGAATGAGTTGAAGTGTGCATACAGTACTAGAAACGTCCTTCAGTATATTCTATTCAGGTGTAGAGTGGCACAGAGGTAACGCGTTCGCTTCGTGCACAATAAACCCCGAGTTCGAACCTGGGTACAGGGGATTTTTCCTCTCACTCTGCACCAGGCCTTACGGTCTGAACGTGGAGTCTTTCGGATGAGACGATAAACCGAGGTCCTGTGTGCCCATGCACTTTAACTTAGCACACGCCAAACCCAGTGGCAACGAAAAAGTTGTCATTTGGTCAAAATTTACCCCCCCCCCCCCCCCTTCCTCATCAGTCACACAAAAATTGCATGCAAAAAAAAAGGAAAAAAAAGAAAAAAAGGGTGGCACGCCTCTGGCTATAAAATACCACATACAAATGACTGCTATAAGTTAATAATGGTTATTGATTCTCTCTCTCTCTCTCTCTCTCTCTCATTGTCTGTCAGTCAGTCTCTCTCTCTCTCTCTCTTTTAAATGTGCACATTTCTAAGTTCATGTAATGAATTTTAATAATTATTTGATTGGCATAATTTTGTTTCACACGTTTGATTAATGTTCTTTCAGTTATGTTGTATCTCTGTCATGTTGTTGCACCTAGCCTGACTTTCTCTTTTTGGAGATATTAAAGTACACTTGAACTTGAAAATAAATAAATTGAAATTACACAAAATAGAGGACAAACAGACAATGGAACCTCCCTTATAAGACCTCCCATTATAAGACTCCCTCCCACATAAGACCTACTTCTTTGAGACATTGCCCTTCTTTGTAAGTATTAAAATTACCTCCCTTATAAGAACCCTCCCTTATAAGACCTCATTTTGGATGATTTTTTTAAGGTCTTATAAGGGAGGTTCCACTGTATCACTGACCAGGTTTTTATAGCACCGATGAGGCAGGTAGGAGATCCAAGGCGATCGGAAGATGTGCTGCGCCATGTCAGGTATAGAGGTGAACGTGTTCTCCAGCACCAGGGCACGGATGTGTGCGCCGTACAGCGCTGAGCTCGCTAAATGGATCGCCACGGCGCCGCCTAGCGACCGCCCGAAAACGAAGATCTGCCTGTTGTCAAGGTCGCTTCGGCGGAGCAGGAAGTCCATGGCTGCTTCCGCGTCTAAATATAGACCTGGGGAGGAAGAAGAAGAGAGAGCTAAAAGAATGGGTGGCTAGTTTTATTGATGTTACTTACCGTATTTTTCGGATCATTAGGCACTGCTGTGTATAAGGCGAATACTGGATAGGGCAATTATTAATAAAAATCTGAAAAATTTAAAGCAAAAGGCGCCCTCGTTTATAAGGCATCTCGCAAAAGAAAGTCAAACTTTGAAACTTGTACACATCCTGAAAATGCTTACCGACCGCCATCACTGCTGTCATAACGAGAGTTGGCTCCCCTTTCAAATAATCAAACTTCATGTGCTACTTCCTGTTGTTGAGCTTGGACAATTCTTCGCGAAAACTGATAGAATTATGGCATTTTAAGCTCTACAACGATGCTCTTTACATCCAATGAAGGGTTATGGCATTGGTTGGACGGTATTTCGAACGGCAATAGGGATTTTGAAGCATTTTAACGTGAGTATTCGTCGTATCGGTGACTCGTGACCACTTTCGATGTCTGAATCACAGTAGACTGTACTGAACACGGCAATCGTTGCCCCTCTTCTCACGATTTGGTTCACTAAAAGGGCGCCCTCGTTTATTAGGCGCATAGGTCGAAATTGGAGAACAAAATATAGCCTTATAACCCGAAAATGACGGTACTCATTTAGTTATTTCCCAAGTTTCTGTGCCTATGACGCTATTGTAATTTTAAACTTAAGTGTGTTTTGCATTTACTATTTAGTCATGATGAATGAACATGCACGCGCATTATATGTACAAATAAATCATATGCACTCACAAACTTTTGCACACTGGAAAAAAAGTCAAGCAACAGATCCAATGTACAGAAAGACAAATAAATAATCTCCATAATTTTATTGGATGAAGATCTCTCTCTCTCTCTCTCTCTCTCTCTCTCTCTCTCTCTATCTCACACACACACACACACACAAACACTCTCTCTCTCTCTCCCTCCCTCTATCCAATCAAACAGTGCAAAGAGACTTTTTACCATTTTCACAGGGGCTTCCTTCACTGCGGCCGTAGCCGCGGTATTCTACCAGCAACACGTTGAACTCACAGGCCGTGTAGAGACCAAGCACATTGTTCATTCTGCAACACAAACAACACGTAAAAAGCATCATACAAACAGTGATTATAAGAGTAAGACTTTTTTTGTTAAAATCTGACACAAGGAACAGTAAGTTCACTTCTTAGTTCTCTTCTTAGTCTAATTGTAAGACAGCAAACTGTAAATAAATCTAACAGAGACATTTCTTTGTTCAACTTTGAGACAGCAAATTGTAAATTTAAGTTATTTCTTTGCTCAGCTTAAATGGACAGCATTTGGAATACAATAATCCCCCCCCACCCACCCACCCCTACACACACACACACACACACACATAAAAATAGACACCAAACCAGGCATCGGAATAGTCTAAAGTCCAATCCTATGAAAAACGTGGTACAAGGGCCACGAAGGCCAAAAAATGTAGCGCTAGCGGGACAACACTGAAGTCAGTTTCCAACATTGACCAAAAGACATAAATCACTTCACAATGTTATCTGACAGACACAGAGACAGATTGCAACTTTAAAAAAAAGAGAAAAAAAAGGCAAAAACATCTGCCGCCACCACCAGAAACAAATCCTCTGTCAGAGTTGCTTAAAATAAATCCTCTGAAATTGGCAAACCCTCTGGCAATTCTGATGCCTGAAAAAAAGTGCTGCATTCAGGGATCCCAGGGACCCCCATTTGGGGGTCCATGAAGTACTATAAGCCTAAAGGATCATCTAAAAGAATGTGCATGGGGTCCCAGGGATGCACTATAAAATGGATAAAATAACA
The DNA here is from genome assembly GCA_017654935.2 of Phymorhynchus buccinoides. Lineage (NCBI taxonomy): Eukaryota > Metazoa > Mollusca > Gastropoda > Neogastropoda > Raphitomidae > Phymorhynchus > Phymorhynchus buccinoides. The sequence goes on along the minus strand of CM065706.1, from coordinate 32,457,915 downwards.
AACCATAGTCTTTGCATTCCAAGTTACGACCTATCAAGGCACTTTCAACATCCACTGTTTTCACTACAAGTTACAACTACTAGGCCTAAATCATTTAACTGAACTAATTTTTCTAACATTTTGAGTCTCTTCTCTCTCCCTGACTGTCATTGACCTATTGTTTGCTTACCTCTGTGTGCATGTGCGCGCATACATGCAGGGCTGGTCAAACTTTAAAATTTTCACTCACCCTCCGGTCAAGTAACTAAAACGTTTTACTCACCCAAATACATTTTTACTAGATGGAGGAAAACAAGAACACAAATTCATGAGCACACACACACACACACACAGGGAAGGAGAGAGAGGAAGAGAAATGAGAGAGGAAGAGAAGAACAGTCGGAAAGAAAGAAAGGAGAAAATGATATACATATGGCTATGGGGGAACTGGGAGAGAGGTGCCCAGGGGAGAGAGAGAAGGGGGAGGAGGAGATTGAGGAGGCTGCCTTTCCTTTCTTTTCAGTACCAGTGCTGGCATGTTGTTATCTTAGCAGAGAGCTGAGCTTGCTTTGAATAGTTTGATAGTGGGATACATGGAAGAGACAGATGGTGTGAGGAGACTCAGTGAAAAAACCCAAAACAGGGCCATGCAATACTGAAATTTACAGTCGTCCATCGGGCTAGTGACTTTTGAAATCTGGTCGCCCACAGATTTTTATACTTGCCAATGGCTACCAGTTTTGGCCAGCCCTGATGTGTGTATACATGTGTGTGAGTATGTGTAGGCGCAAGCGTTCATGCGAGCATATATTGACATTCTAAAAACTTCTGTCAAGCTACTCATCAGGTGCTCTTAAAGTTAAAATATTATTCTTTTTAGAGCATTCGAAATGTCATTGGGACCCTCTATCCCTCTCCTCTAGGACCCTCTATAACATAAGTGACGGAGTCCCTGGGACCCCTTGTTTTGCATGATGACTGGGAGCCCGGCTAGCATTTCCTGACCTGTGTCCTATATTCCCGGCGTTGCCGTGCAGATAGACCAGGGTGGGGCAGGCGCGTTTGGGCTGGGTGACCAGGACCAGGTTGATGCGGGTGCCGTCCCCACTCTGCACCGTGTGGGTCTCAAAGGGCAGCTGGAAGGTGCTGGGCAGCAGCACCAGCAGGCGAGACTCCGGCGGCATCTCAGGGTGGTAGAGGAGCATGTCCTGGGCGTGGTACAACAGACCTGTACACAGCAGAAATACGGAATTCCCAGCAGACGTTGAGAAAAAGCAAGAATCACTGAAAATCCATCTCTGGGTGGTACAGTAGCCTGCAGACCTGTTTACCTCCTACACAAGTCCTGAGAAGTCTGGATAGCTGAAATGAGTAGTTTTGGTGCAAAATGTGTAGTTTTATTCATTAAAGTTTTTTATTAAACCATCAAATAATGTTCACTGAAAATGAGTGGTAATCAAGAGTCAAAGAACATTATTTTCAGGTTTGAAGAGTACAGTGGAACCTCCCTGATAAGACTCCCTCCAACATAAGACCCACTTCTTTGAGACATTGCCCTTCTTTGTAAGTATTAAAATTACCTCCCTTACCTCATTTTGGATGATTTTTGAAGGTCTTATATAAGGGAGGTTCCACTGTAGTAGAGGTCCAAATTGAGTAGAATACTACTCGAAAAGTGTAGAGTAAACAGGTCTGAGCCTGTTCTGGACGTTGACTCGGTTGAGAAAAAGCAAAAATCACTGAAAATCCACCTATATTAGTATATATCAAAATATCATCAAACACAAAATTACCTGCAGGTTACCAGCCAGAGCACTTCCGGTTGAGAAATATACCAGAAGTGTTGGAAATTAACTTTCTAGCAGTGTTCCCGATTACGCAGATCTGTACGTAAATTACGTACAAAGTTTCAAGTTTGACGTATAAATTTTTCAGTCAATACGTCATTGTGACGTAGTTTTTCTCTCAGCCGATTGCTTCCTCAAACATGTTCGCCGTGATCAGAATGTCGAAGCCATTTCGGCTTGCGGGAAACGATCAACAAAATATACTGGGCCTACTCTTTTACTACTATACCATGCTTGAATTAGAACCACAAAAGACAGAAGTACAATTTGGTATGAGTTTTTATTCATAAGTTTCATTCAGGAAGGACAAAATGAAAGTTGAAAACAAGCAAAAATCGGCATTCTGGGCAGTTTGTCACAGCTGCAAGGCAGGGCTTTGGAATACCTACTTGAAGCAGACGACAAAAGCCATCATGAAGTATGATGAACCACAGAGTAATTTCCCTTTGTTTCTCGCCACCCATGCTGCTTGCACGTGCACTGCTGCCAAGCCTAGCCCGCGCGTTTCTTGGAAGCAAAAAAATGGCACTGCTTCGCTGGATTGCGAAAACTTTGACGCAAAGTTCTTCCAAAGACTGAACCAGTTCCAGGCCCTTCAAGTTCTACTTCAACTGTCAGTAGTGATGAAAAGAAGAAAGTAACTCGCAAATTCAAGTCAAGTTGGTGTGAAGAATTTGACTGGCTTCAGCATCGTGATGGCAAGCTGTTCTGCAGCTGTACACATTGTTAAAGAGATTTGTCTTTATTTTAGAGCATATTGATTATTGTCCATTTATTTATGGCTTTTATTTTGACCCTCAAAATTTTTCAAATGACCCTAAAAATTTGGGGGCAAAGGGTCATGATGACCCTTCAAAATTTGGAAGCATGGGGACCACTGTCTTGTGAATACTGAAAATATGATTAAGAATGCATTCGGTCTAGCGAAATCATTTAATTTTGCAAACTTCGCTATCCGGTATCCCTTAATACCCCACAACTTTTCAGATAAGCTCAGCCAAATCAGACAAAACAAGAGGCAAAGCCTTCAAGGCCTCATTCGAACAGGAACATGTGGGACAACAACAAACAAAGAATTGAAAGATTGAGCGGGGGTGTCTAAAGTACAAGATTGCTAATAAAATTTAAAAGTACAAATGAAACTATCGTTAATGGATACCACTTTAATAAAAAGAAAGAAAGAAAAAAAAAAGTGCCTGTGCCCGTACCGAATCAGTTTTAGATGTATTTTAATATTTTTATTTTAAAAAATCAGTCATTATCAAGGAACATAATTTTAAATCAATCACAATAAAAAATCATTCATTGCCCACAGGCGCACGCACACAAACACATACACAAGAAAGGGGGGTGGGGGTGCAGCAGAATCTTCAAGTTCAACTTGATGAAGTTGGCAGCCTGAATCAGCTGAGTGTGGGGTGAGGGAGTTCTTAGAATTTTTAGTTAGAAATAATAGAATCTTAGTCTTACCATTACCATCACCAAACCAAATGACCAATGGCAATGCTTACCCAAAATTCCCAGAACAAGGAACGAGAACGCCAAAATCCCTCCATGGATGCAGAACATAAGAACGATGACCAGCAATCCCGTGGTACATAATCGCCAAAACTTGACCACAACAGCCAGAACGATCCGACTCATAAACTCAATCGTTTTGAAACCTTTCCCGATCAAATTTCGTCTTCCAGGCATTTTAGATTCCGATAAGGCCTCGGTTTCTTTACTTTCACTGGCAAGTTGTTCTTTGTTCATCTTTTTTCAAGCAAATAAATGGTCATCAGCTGTGAAGAACCTCTCTGATTCTTCACTTCCCCTAAGAATAGTGTTTAGGGTGCGGCCATCTTTGTTTAGAGAGTTACACGTGGAGACGAGTTTAGTCCTCTTG